>JAVQJD010104354.1:0-13103 GCA_036023655.1 Nannoperca australis
CAGAGAATAAATTGTGATGGAAGGCACATTACATTGCATCAAATGATGAATGTTCAGCATTTTGTCACTATAATTAAGAAAATAAACAGTTGCTCTTATCCCCATTTTTCAGTGATTGAGTGTTTCAGTGTTGACACAGCTTTTAATTTGTGCAAGATGTCATTTTCTTATTGTGATACAATATTATTTCTACAGTTAAACCATGGGGGGATCCCAGATCACCATATTCTAATATCCTATAATACTCAGTGGAGAAAGCCCATTGATGGTGTCCTTTAATCTACGACTAGTGCTTGTATCATTGCAGCCTTTTGCGTACGATATAAGCTCTTTTACTGTACAGCTCCTTCATTTAAAAAAATGTTCTTAGTGTGTGCAGTCCAAAGACAATACAATCTATTCTTCTCAATAGCAGACACCTCATCAAAAGCATAATAATTGATCTAAATGCTGGATCTTTGTTTTATTATCAAATATTTAAAAGCATTTTTATATCAACATAATACCATATCTTGTTATAATGAGAAAGGTTTCTTGTTATAACAAAAGCTACTATAAATGTCAGTACATTATGTTATTACATCAACATGTTCTAGTTATGAGAAACTATGCGAAACCTTTTTCACAAAGGGTGGGTGAATATGACTCTACGTTGCTGTAGATAATGTCATTGCATTTCAAGGTATAAATATGAAGAAAAACCTGAACAGTACAGATGGACTAAGAGAGCGAGCACCATGGCTTTGATTCAGTTGGATATTTGTTTAACTAATGTAATCCCCTAAATCAAAGTGTTTGTCTGCAGACTCACTTGCTCAGAACAGCAATATGTCAGCCCCAAACAAAGCTGTGCAAAAGCATGCAAGCTTTATTCATCATAGGGTCCCAAACTAAACTCACTCTGTTATTATTATTGATAGTCAGTGCCTTCAGCCTGTCTTATTTATTAGCCAACTGGGGATGAATGGGAGACGGCCAGGCGGCATATATGATGCCAATTTGACCCTGTGTTTTAAAATATGCACGCTGTGAACACCAGGATGGGCAACTTAGCAGCAGCACTGACTTAAAAACACTATAAGAAGAGGGGTCAGAGCACTAGGACTAATGAAACTATTTTGAGAGGGGGGAGCAGAGAGATGGATGTTGTTTTCTACAACATTAACCTTGCAAATGGCTGCCAGAGAGCAGCGATGCCTCACGCCACACACACACACACACACACACACACACATTTGCTGTCAACTCTGGCAACTTCCTGATGGTTGACATTAACACCAAGCTAAAAATCTGAAACCATTAAAAATACCTGTACTCATGCAGGGAGCTAAAATGAAGTAATAAATTTCCAAATAAATGAAAATCTTATTAGCTTCACAACAGCGCTCATGGGCAAAACACTGGGTGATTTGAAAAGTGTCCAATGCTGTCTACTAGTGGGGATGACAGATGAGGTGAGGACGATGTAAAGGGATTGGTGTGGAGCAGGGGTGGGGTTGGTGTGTTGGGAGCGACTGCAAAGGAAAAGACCCTGAGTTAAATCTCTTGAAAATGAGCAATCTTACATAATAATATCCTCATGTGTCTTGATAAGAGCAAACCCCGAACAAGCCGACAGCATCCGTCAGCATGGTCCATGAAAACTCACTAACAACGTTATGGATCCTGAAGGCAGCTATCGCCCCGGCAAATATGCTCTGTGAACCTCTAATTTGGCAGCTATATCTTCTTTAACGACACCATTACCAGTGGCTATCACCATAACCGCATCCACAGCAACAATCCTCAAAAACCCATAATGTGAGACCACATTAAGATGGCTCCCGTGGACTCATATTGGAGTGCTGCTGTGCCGTTACACACATGAACAGGCTACAAACCCACACAACCACAGGCATTAAATTGTCTCTACTGACTACATTAGCTATTTGGTATTGTTTTAACTGGGAAGTAATTAACTGACTTGGTCAATAGGTGGGATGGAGGTCCAGTCTGCGAGGTGTTTATAGGTCCCAAGAGTCATGGCTGGGGTGAAAGGGCATGACAGAGCCCATCTATCCACACTCAATGACCTGACAGATCTTCTGCTAAAGGCTCACACTCATATCAATTATTGATCAAATAAAAGAGACTTTATTTGAAAAAAAATAATACTGCTGTCAACCAGAACTATAGAAAGAGTTGCTACACAATTTGAATGATACAAATATGTGTCTATTTGAGTGCTAGACTGTGGACATACTACATGTTTGTTTGAAAGTACGCGTTTAAATGTGCACATCTGTGTAGGTGTGTGTTAATCAGACAAGCTGAATGTGCTCCCTTTTTATTTTTTAACACGCTGCACGGAAAGGCGCTGCAGATCAGTAAATGGCTCCCTTCGCTAATCATCTCTGCTGTAGCAAGGGAAAAAGGGAGAGATAAATGTTTGAGTGGAGAGGTTGAGGGCGTCTCTTTCAGACCTGCCCCTACTGTCTGCGAATAAAAGCCTGAAAAGGAGCCACAATGACAGGCTAGAAGTGAGTCCAACTGGGATTTGAAAACGCTGCCTCTTCTCCGGGCCTTGGTGCTAATGCATCTGACTCAAAGGCTGTAAGCCAGCGAGAAAGAGAGAGAGGTGGGAAGAAAGAAAAAAAGAAAGAAAAAAGGAGAGAAAGGGGTAGAGAGACAGGGAACTGGTGCTACAGAGGACAAAGAGCTTCAAGGTGTGCACTCGGTATTCAGTAATTGGTAAAAGAAGCTTCATTTCTTACAGTGATTTCCTGTCTTTTTACCGACTTTGACAATCCTGATGCTTTTAATAGGGGTACGAGTATGGGCTATTCTGTTCGCCCACCCCCCCTCTCCTCTGAGTCCCCCTTGAACACCAACCTGTCTGGCTGCTCAGCCTCACCACCCCTCCCGTCTCCTTCTCTCCTCACAAAATGGAAAAAGAAAAAAGCATTAACCATATTCTTTCTGTCGTTCTCTCTCTTTGAATACCTCAAACCCCTTTAGCTTTAATCATTTCTGGATCAGGCTCAGTCCAAATAAGCCAAGCCATTTTCTGCACTCAATTACTCCCTTAACAGCATCCAAAAGAGAAAGGATTCAGGTATAGTGGGGAGAGAAAGAAGGTGAGAGGGAGAAAATTGTGAAGCATCTTCATCTGCCAAAATGCTTTGAATGCTTCGAAAGGCTTTCTTTTTTAATGAAAAACCAGTAATAAGAGATGGTTCTGACTATAACAAAATGTTTACTGTCTGTTCGCTAGCTGTGAGCTCTTTACTCTCCCCAGGTAAATCGTTGAAGAGGGAGAGGGGGAATAAAGGCCTGAAGAAATGGGCCTCCAAATTACTACATTTCCACCGAATCCTGCTTTCATTACCAAGGAAAATATATCTGAAGGTACTTCACTCCGAAAGGTATTTTAATAATACATTACTTTTCTCATAACTACTCTTAACCTTTAAATACAATGCATTTTGGATGAATGCAGCTGTCACGGCTTGGTGTGCACATAATGAGACATCCAACTCTTATTTACTGTTGTCTCCCTGAATTACAGAAGATTTCAGACATTGTGCTGCGAGTCTGGCTCTTATGCAGCCATATATATACACTGCAAGTCAGTCCAAACTACAAATATTCTCTGATGGGTCTGAATGAGGGCACAGCTCCATCCAACGCTTCTGGGTATTTCATAAAATGTATGCAGGAAGTGCGTCTAAATAGGTTGCTCTTTTTTGTAAAGTAGCACTCAATCCATAAGCATGGGTTTCAGGCTTGAAAATGCTGCCCTGTTTTTCCTCATTGCCCAAATTGCCCACATTGTTCTAAACGCCCGCCAGTAGATACAAATCAAGTATGAAATGTGTGAACACCAACAGAGGTCAATAAAGCATGTCCACAGTAATATAATGTGATTGATTTTTCTCTGCAGCTCTTTCCATACAGGAATCTGCTGTGCGCACATTGCCGATGATTACACAAAAACTGCTGATGGTTAATCATAATGGCTCAGGGTGAGCACTTTACTTTGGTGCTCCCTCCTTCTCATACCCTACGCTCATTTCCCCTCTTAGCCAGCCGATGGTCAGTAAGGTCAGCGTGACACGCATGCATCCCAAAACGGAGTGGAAGCCGATGTTTGGATGCCGCACCAAGAGCCTCTACTGCCGCCGCTAGTTTCTCTCTGCAGTCTCTCATTATATCAGTAGTGCTACAGCGGGTGATGGGGTCGAACACTGAGCGCAGGGTGGCCGCTTTTCTAGGGTCCTCAACAGAGAAATAATATCTTTGCCTGCCAGAGGAATGCAAACAGTAAACAGAGAAAGTAAACAGGTAGATGTGAACCTCTTGTGTTGCAATCAATACTCAGGTCTGGACCACCGAAGGAACAATTCCATGAAGTGTCAACATATTCAGTTTGAAGCTAGTTTTTCATGTTCTCCATAGCTAGATCTCCAAACACCCTATTCTTGTAGTAGTGCAGTGTCATCAGCAAACTTCGCTACCTCTGGTTTTATTTGTTGTTGTGCACTTTTATGAAATGAATATCTTCAACTTGAGGATGTCTTCTTGTTGCTAATGAAGGCAAATTACTAACAAAGAAGAGGATGAGTAAAGACGTGCCTTATTGCGGTGGACTCTAAATAGGTTACTTTTGGCTTCAAAGTGGGCAAAGAGAAGTTATGCATTTGGATTGTGAAAAGAAAAAGGCCTCTGCAAAGCACCTTTTAAAAACATACTCAAAATTATAGCTCTGTTCTTTGCAAAGATGATCATTTACAGAACATGAACAAAGCTATCTAGGGTGTTAATTAAATCTAGATGCCTTTTAATGCATTTAAACACCCACTTTATATTTTCCACTTTTCATCTGTCCACAACATATTTTTACCATTCCCTTATTAAGCTCTTTAAAAGAAGAAAATTCGGGCCAAATGAATGTTCACAGAAAAGAACAGAAGCTTTGACTCTTAATGGGCACGTTAGCTCAGCAAAGTCGCTAATGGACGATGCTAATTATCACAAGCTTGCAAGGCCTCACAAAGGGAGTGGATCAATATGTGACGTGGCGTGCTCCGCTCATTCATAGATGTTGGATGATGACATTCGCTGGAAACATGGCACTAGACAAGAGTGCATTGTAGAGGTGGGATGGTGGTGGGGGACGGGGAGGGCGAGGGCCAAGAGTGTTCTGTTCTTTCATTTCCAATGCGTGTTGGCTCAAAGAGGATACCTAATGCTTTCATAAAGGCAGACAACAGACGAGTGGAAGAGCTGTGTGCTGGTGGATAAAGGAAAACAAGAGAGTCTCGGTCTTATTGAAACTGGTTGTACTGGAAGGTTAACAGGTAGTCTCTGGAGAGGAAAGTGGTGGATGTTGAAGAAAACTTTGTCAGCTAGGGTTCATCATTTTTCATTAGTTACAGTGTTTTCCTAAATGCTTTATGAAAATATGACTTGTTAGGAGTAATGAGTGATGGACCCCAGAAGTTGCCTCTTAGTGGGCTTCAGTGAGACCATGAACTACGGAAGGAAGGCCGGCTCAGCTGTAGATCCATGACAACCAAAACACTATTGAAGCGTCAATCATTTCACCCTCCATCTCAGTTATTCTTCAACACAGTATGCTGCCAGATGATGTTGCATTTTATTTGTTGGTCTAAACAAGTCCTTAGTATTTTTCTATCACTGCTTAAATTGTTAAAACGTCGCTGCCTGTTCTGTGACATCAATGAATGAGCCATCTCTTTGATTTAAACTAGTCATAATGGAGGCCTTAACATGAGCAAGGAGTATCTTTTGGTGTTTCTGTAGATAAACACTAACATTTTAGTGGTGTTCACATGAATGTTAAAGGGTCCAGCAATAACAAGATCAAAATATGCATTCTGAAGCACAATTAGAGAACTTAACTACTCTACTGCAAACCAAAATGTTTTACCAAGGATAGCTTCCATTCAGACCCTAAGGATGCTTGATTGACTGTTCAGCTAGTTAATCACTTAATCACAGTTTTCCAAATACATAGCCAACCTGTACAATCACGACATCTGTTAAAGCACTTTCACTTTTAATTTAACCAAACTACAGTTAAGCTGTAACTATTAACAGTACTATTATTTATTTTGTTTTCCCATCAGCTTGACTTGTGCTTTATGTTACGTGGTAGACAAAGCTTGCGGGACAATTTTGTGTCATTGTAATCAGTAATACTAGTTCCAAAGCCAGATTCTTGGTAGGTGTGGCATGGGCATACAGCCAAAACAGGCAAGTGAACATTCAAACTAAAACATCTGAACAGGTAACGGGATCCCGCACAACTTTGGGGGTAATTTGGACACAGCGTGGCACACTTTCTTTGGTGCAATATCCTGCTCGGGACCCCTCCTCCTTCCTTCTCCTCCCCAGAGAGACCCATTGATCCACTGTCTGGTGAGCACTGTGTCTCCAGTATCAGGATAATTCCAGGAGGGATTGGTTTTCCCTTGTTACCTTGTAGTTGGGAGCCCCGTTCCTGCCCCTTCCTAATTCTCCCCGCCTTAACTTCCCAATGGCACTGGGCACGACCAGCAGACAAGGGTCTCTTTGTCCCCTGTTTGAGGCAGGAAATGGAGCTGAAAGGCTTGAAGATGCTTCCCTTCCTCTATCTATAACAACACACACCTGTAGAATTAAGAATAACCTATGTAAAATGTTACATAAAGGCATGTCATTGTATGTGTTTGTTATGAAAATTCAAGTGGTTGATCTTCCAATCTGCCAAAGCCTCAATGGTTTAACTCACCTGTGTTTGGTTAAAGTGCTACAAACCTCCATTAACAACATCCACTGTGCCCATCACAACCTGCTGTGAATCCCCAGAGCATCTTCATTCATATTTAAAAAGTTATTAAACAGATATTGTCTCTCTAGATATCAGGTTTTCTCAATCAAGCCATAACTCTGATGCTCCCTTGTGTGTCATTGCCCTCTTTATTGATGATAATAATATCTTGATAATGTCCTTCCTATGTCCGTCCATTCTGCTGGTTTGTCTGAACTCTTGACTTATAAAATATAGTCCCCTCTTGCAATTTTCTATATTTGCTGCCTTCACAAGTTATTACTTGTTGTAATTGTGTAGTGCCCCACCCCATCCCACACACACAAGTGCACACACATGCACACATGACGCACACTTTATACTGAAATCATAATACTAAAGTATCTGAAACATTAGTCTGGTTTATACAACAGGTCTTTTGTCTGATACATGTTGGGGCATGAAAAGGACAGGACAAAAAAAAATCTAATTTTAAAATGTTCTATTGCTTTGTAAAAGCACATGATTTGCTCCGTTTATTTTCTCCTACCTTCAATATTTTAACAACTGAGAATGGTTACACAGACAAAAGTATAATTTTATCTTTAAGGTTGCATGTACATATGAGCAATCGTACTCTCAAAAATCTGTACTATTCAGAAAAATGAGAATTTTGGCTGCCTGTGACACTGGACATCTCTTTCACCCAGCCCTCCTTTCCTCTTGCCCTGAATAATGTCACGACAGCTGCCTCTACAAAAGTTCCCAGGACACAGGCAATTCTTATTTTCCTTTCATTGTCCCTGCTGGACAAGACAAACAAGCAAAGAAGGCTTGGGAGCGCATCATTTGATTTCCATATAGATGAAAAGTGTGCAATGAAATAAACAAGTGTCCATGTTGTACACAAGGCACAATGGTTTTCATCTTGATGCTTCAGTATTGTTAGAAGTTCTCTATGAATTACACGAACAAAGCACTAGATAGGATGACATTCACTGCATTGTAATTCTAAAAGGGTACAAATAAATTGTGCCAGTGTCCGAGCACTTGAGATGTGAAAGAGGTTAAAGCAACATGGGAACTGAGATGATAGCATTCCTATTCAGTCTTATTCAAGCCAGATGTCATTATACTCACTTGTCCACACATGTGACCACATCCAGTTTCTGTTGGGTCTTATAGTGTTATACTGTATGTGCAAACTAGGATGGGTTGTGTATAGAGCATATTGGGCAGACTGTACCCATTGGCAATTCCAAATATCTACAAATAGTTTGTAGCTCCTATAAGACATTTGCAGCACATATATACTTCAGTTTAAGAGAAATTAGAAACTGCACACAATTTTCTGCCAAGACAAGAGTATTTTCCCAAGAAAGATTATAGCATCAGCAATGTTAGTAAATTGCCCAAAATGTCATATGTTAACATTCAAGTGACAAATAACTCTTGTCTGTCAAAGAAGGAAGCAGAGTGACGTTAGTCCACTAATGGAGGAGGTCAGGGTGGTTGGATGGTTCAACAAAACATCGGACTTTGAACCAGGAGACTGCTGTTTGTTCTCCGTCAACGTTTGTTTTACCAATAACCACGGTAGTTCCCGAAACTTAACCAAGTTGTTATTATTTTAACCCTGACATCGAAGGTCCCCTCACCATAACATAGTAATTATACCTAAACCTAGCCAAACCTTAACAACAAAATGTTAAAAATAATTAATTTCTTCAGCAGTGATTTTTTTATGGTTTTGACAGCTACAAACAAATGACGTTGTCCTGTGTCGCCAGATCACAAAACAATAATCAGTGTTGTTTTAAAGGGCAATGACAAAGTATTTTTGGGAATGTCATTTTAGGGCTTGTTGGCTGAGACATATCTCCAAAAATCCTTATGTAGTAGTATAAACAGTGTTGTGTGAAGCCTGAGAAAAGGGATAAGGAAATATGCATAGATGCAAGCACTGCATCCAAATGAGCACTTAACATAAAAACCTAGCTGTAAATGTTGATGATATTGCTCAATCCCAAGGAAAAAACTGATTGAATTATCATTGAAAGGCCTCTTTAATCTGAAAAAACTTCAGACTACAGAAACCTACACGGGGCTCTGATAGATGCAATGATCAAGGTTTATATTCCTTTGATCTGGAGAACCCCAGTTCTTCACCAAACCTCTCAAGGCCAGTTTCCGAGTTTACCCACACCAGCATCTCTCATCTTATGATGTAAAAGCTTGTGCGGTACTCACAGCTAAACAATATTTCGCTCCCAGGTTCCAGGTCCCATTTGAAGAGATCACATCGGGACATGAAAGCATTCTTTTTTCCTTACATCCAACCCCACTCATGTTTGCCTGAAGCGTCGATCCTCTGATGGTGGTAAATGAGTTAGAGACAATCCAAGTCTTGGGTTAATGGAGTAGTGAGCTGTTAATGCTGCTCGAGTGGTTGTAACAAAGCACTGAAGAGACATAAAATGCAGAAATCGAAAAAAACACCATACTGTCTTAGACATGTGGGATGATTGGAGATAAGCACAGACAACACATCTGCAAGATGCTCTGAACTGAAGAAAGCCAACATGCGCTACATCCATCACGACTGAGCCCTGGACTTAGTTCAGTTTTAGTATCCAACTGTTGACAACAGTTGTTAGCCAGTTGTCATGATTATTGTGGCAATGTCTAATTAGGCATCCTGGGATAAATTATGCTAATGTAACCACTGAATAACTTTTCTCCTCTCATAAGAGGTTAGTTGTTTTTAATCTCGCCCAATTAGCACATTAAACACAAAGTGCTACAGAACCGAGCAGCACTGGAGCAAATGAGCCCACCAATCTAATTGGGAATTAATGAATGCTTTAAAGTGCTAGCAGCCAGTGCAATTGTAATTCAAAACAAGAGAAAATTAATCACAATAATTTCTGGGAGAGAAAGTTAGCATTAACATAATTGAAGCAGAGAGGATAAAAAGGCCATTGCAGCGTTGGGGAGCACGACTAATCAGTAATCCTCAATGGAGGAAATTGTTTGTTATTCCAATTAATTATCCACTGTACTTAATCACCTAAATTGCAACTGAAAACCATTTTTTGCCTTTTTCTTTAGCTTTCATATCACACAAGATGAACTGTCCAAAGGTGTTTATTGGTGGGTGGGAGAGGGGTCACTAAAATGTCTGCAATGGGAGCAAAAGGATCTGAGTTCAGATATTGCTGTGACAAAACACTGTGTACACTGTTTAAGCTAAACACTAGCACATTTTCATTTTTCTTACTTACTTTTCTCATTCCCTCAGTTTCACTTCTTAAAGAGTTACTACCTGTCACCTTTGCATGGGGCAAGGGACAAATTTTGCACCCCTAGTTCATGAACAAATGGCTTGAAAAACTGGAATTCATTGGCAGTGAGAGAGTCTGCTGTATATCCTTTGTGTTTTACGGTCCCATTGCAGGTATGATAGTCCTGAACAAGCAGCAACATTTATCCTGGACATAGGCATGATTGTAATGATGTTGGGAGAGAATCTATCTGTTGCTTTCAGAGCATCTGTTGCCAATGCAGGCGCACCGGCATTAGCAGCAAAAAGCCATGGAACATTAACCGCTCCCAACAGAACTTCCAGATGGATTTTGTTCTAATGGCATCATTATACGCTAAATTAAAAGGCGGGTAAATGGAAGTGCAAAAATTTAAATGACCGAAAGAAAATCTCTCAAGCTTGAGCTGTCTTTAGTGGAGGCCTCCGACAGAGAGATTGGGAGCTGAGCCACGCAATGAGTGTTAATCATACGCATATATAAAATAGTAATGAAGGAATGAATAGTACAGTAGGGTGGCAGTACACATTACGCTCTATTATGTTTAACGCACCAGCTGAGACTGAAATGGCTGCTTTGCAGATGATGTGTTCAGCTTACATTTCACTTGTTAACCTGTTAGATACTCTTTAAGTAATTGCTGAAGCTAATGTAGTGATTTTATGAAATTATCATAACCCGTATGTATTATTAACATCTGCTTTATTTCCTTATTGTTTTCGCAATATGTAACAATAATAATAATATGAATCATTGCGAAGTCAACCATTTGTTTCCCTTTTAATTTATTTTTTCTTATTTCTTCTTATTGAAACCCTATATGTAGAAAGGTTTTGAGGATGTCTCTGTGCACAAAAGTGTCTTATGCATTTTTATGAGTCACGTTCTGAAACACATCATCAGTTCAAATTCAGGTTTATAAGCAGTAAAAATTTGAAGAATCATAAAGATGATGTTAAGTATGTTTTTTTAGCTGTCGTAAGTTGTCTGTCTAGAGTCTCGCTCACTTTCTCCTCCTCCTTCACCAAAGAAGGGAAAGTAGTCCACAGAAACATGAATGCAACATGCAACTGTGAGCGCAGACTTGGGGTCATCTGGGGTCCTGACCCTGACTGAGACCTTCTGCCCTCTGTCTGGGCCTCGACAGACAATCGTGGCCTTAACCTTTACCCTTTGACAAGCTGTTGTGTCCAAAATCATCTATGAGCTCCCTGTGTAAGGTCTGGTCCTCCTGGATCGATCAAACACAAGGAATGAACTTTGGCATGGAAAGAACAAGGTCATCGGCATATACAGTTAATCGGACACACGTCGGATTGTGGTTCTTGTTTTCTTTTATGGAGATTGTATCACCCTTCAAATAAATACTCAGTTTTTACTTCTTTGTTCAAAATTGCTCTTAGAAAAGAGCTTCAACGAAAGTAATTGAGGCTATGTTTTACACCAGAGGTACAGAGCATTCTGTGTTGCTGTGGGAAGGGTCGGCAACACTCACTGTGAAGAGGGATGAAAGAGAGGGAGTTTGAGCTGCTACCCTCTGACCCGATAATTAAAAAGGAGAGATTCAACAAAATGCCATTATCAAAACAACTCTCCTAAACCCATTCAACATGACTTATTTCCTGAACACATAACAGCTAATGTAACTGAGCAACCCTCTCGGTAATGATTGCTACTAATGTTCATATTGTCTACATTTAGCATGTTTTTTTTAATTGTGTGGGTCATTTTTTAGTCACCGCTCTTATGTGGCTATGACAGCTATGATTCGCTCTTTATCTCTCCAAATAGGCAAATTTCAGTTTCAGTGTTTTCTCTGGACCCTGCATCACAACTCCACAACCACTAACATTTATGTGAATTTAACTTTCATGTAAAAGATCATTTTTGAATGGTTTTGCCTGTATCTGCCTCCTGCTCCTCAACCCCTTTTGAGTGTCCCTCCACCATGTTTGTCTGCCTTGACAAAAGCTTCATCAGAGAGTCCCAGCCATCTCGGTAATTGGGCCCATTTATTTCAAAGGTACATTTAATGGTGTCTCTTATTTTCCAGGAGCGTGCTGAGGATTAAAGTAGATCACAATGCCCCTTTTCTCATGGTTCTATTTTCTTAATTTTAGAGTTGGTCAATTATTAAATTATTTTCACTTTTTCTTTCATCTGCAACACACAATAAATTGTACGGACCATTTTAGTTAATGGTGGCGGTGGCAGTGGGTGTCCATGTGCGTGTGGAGTGTGCATGCCCATGTGCACTGCATGCATGTGTGTGAGCATGCATACTTGTGTGTTTGTATTTGTTCATGTGATTTTGTGTTTCTTTATGTATTTTATTTACTGTAAATATGTGTCTACTTTATGTTTATGCGACACCATGCATTTTCATGTCTTTATCTTGTACATTTACTTGTCCTTGCGTGTGTGTGTGTGTGTGTGTGTGTGTTTTAAGGGGCATTTCCATATCTACCGTTCATACTGCAGCAGAGGGGGGTCGTGCCAGACACCCCTCAATCCTTTTATTACATACCCCAAAACATCAAAAGCCATGTAAGCAACCAAGGTGGGGAGAAATTACTTTGTGTGTGATTTCTCTGCCTCTGACTCTCATGTCAGCTCTCCCCTTTATGTCAGTAATTGTGGGTGATTATTTTAACTGTGAAAAGGGTAGCAGGTAATAGAGGCTGATTAAATCCAATGGACAGCAGCCCAGACAACCCTTAAGACACAGCCATGTAATAATAGTGAGAGCCAGCATCACCTACACAGCCCGTCCACTCACCTTATTTTCCGTGACATGAGGCCAGATGCAATTTAATGCATTTATTGTGGTGTTGGTCCCTATATTGACAGCTGTAAACAGTAGTGGTTAAATTGAATCTTGCAGCCTCGCCATGGTCCTCTATGGTAAAGCTTATGTTACAGTGACAAAATGTGCTGGCATACTCCAAAATGAAAAGAATGCATTCACACGCTGGGGGGGGGGGGGG
>JAVQJD010104357.1:0-18616 GCA_036023655.1 Nannoperca australis
CATTGCAATCAATGTGAATATTTTCATTGACAGTATGTAATAAAATTGGATGGAAAATTTACATGTAATTAAAATACATAAAGTCTACCTTTTTACGATGATTATTTTTTTGAGTGTACTTGTGTGTGTGTGGGAGGGTTGGTGTGCCTGTACTTTCACTCCCTTCTTTGCATAATGATATAATTTTCCAGTCTGTAATTTGTGTTTAACTGTGTTTGCATGTTAGTCTACTCTCTGTTTGAATTGAATTAGTTAGTTATTTGGTAATAAGCCTTTTAATAATGTTGAAAGTAGCCTGTTTCCTCTCTGAAAACTGACTCCAACAGTAGCCCAGTCTTTACCTCGGAACATGAACGCAACAGTATATGGCCCCGTGACGTCAGCGGCTCCAGGTGAAACGGCAAACCTTCACCTGTACACGAGCGGCGCGGCGGTCACCTGGAGGCACGCGGAAGTGCGGCGAGCGGCAGATCCACGAGATAAATGTCCGTTTATGATTGGCTCGTTTGAAGTAATGTCCACGAGGAGGACACAGCTGCTGGAGCCCACGCGCGTCTCTCTGCTGGATTCATGTTGGTCTGACTGAAAGCTGAAGGTCACATCAACACCGGATCAACACCAGAACACCTTCCAACATGTTCTTCAAGACCGTCGAGGTAAACACATCTCTGCTCTCTGCTCTCTGATACACTGTGTTATGTTGCTGTGTGTGTGTGTGTGGAAGAAAGTCACTGCTAACTTATTGTAAGTAGCTCTAACCATCATAACTAGTGCTGCAGTATTTTATACCAGGTCTAACCTACACTTAATACTCATACTACATGTTAATTATTAAACAGTTCAAGTTCCTTGTCACTGTGCAGCCTGCAGGTTTACTCAAGGATCGTTTCTAATATGATGCATTTAACTGAGCAGCAGAATAACACGTCTGCCTCTTCCAGCTACTACCTGGAAGTGTTTCTCAAAAAGCAACAACGAAAACCAACCAAACCACAAAAAGTCAGTTTGGTGGAAGAATTGAAAAGAGAAAAAGTACAATACATATAGAATATTTGTCACATCTCTAACAGTAATGACAAATCCCACAACCATTTGTTCATTTTCTGTTGCTTTCTCACTTTCACCTTCCAGTCATTCAATTTCACTGCAAGCGAGACAATAAGGAGCAAACAGCAACACAACATCTAACAGGATCCCGAATGCACTCATTAGAAAAGCTTCAATCTCCTGCAAGGAACGAACAGATAGTTAGTGTGCTCAAAGCTTCAACAACAACATGTCTTCCTGAAGCGCTTCCGAAACATTAAATGTCCTGTTCCTGCTTTCCATGTGGGACTGACCCGGGGACGCTGAGTAAAGGCTCTTTTCCTTTCAAATGAGACTGTAATTACCAGAAAACTTTGAATTATCTCATATTTCAGCATCAGATTTGAATCAAAGTGTTGAAATTAGTAGATTAAAGTTGTAGCTAACGGTTATTTTCATTATCAATAAATCTGCTGATTGTTTCCTAAAATAGTTTATTCATAGTTTTGGTTACAATTTCCCAAAGCCTGAGGTGACATACAGTCCAAACATACCATAATTCAGTTTAATATCATAGAAGACTAAACACACAGTACACATTCACTTTTCTGAAGTGTTTGAAATACTCTAAATACTATTTAAACCGTGAAGCGCTCACCCAAATAGTTGCTGATAATTTCCCTGTGGATCGTGTAATTGATTAATCAGCTAATTGTTTCAGCTCCAAAAGCAGAAACTGAGTCTGACTGCTGGAGGGGAAACTGACGCCTGCTCTGTGGTTGTAGTGAAGACACAGCAGGACTGTAGTTTTCAGTGTGTGTGTGTGTGTGTGTAATATTCAGTGGGTCAAATGAAGTGACAAGTGGAACCTGTTTATCACTGGGTGCAGTGGAGGTCACGCCCATGCTGAATGTTCACTGCAGTGTATCTGGATCCAGAACTGTGTCTGTCGGCTCTCAGCAGAACAAAGCAGAGACACCGAGTGAAACTGAGCGTGTCGGGCAGGTCTGGACCTGCAGGCTGCTGCATGTCTGGGATTCTGTTTTAGCTTTGAAACATGTAATTCAGTGAATGGCAACAGACCTTGTGAACACAGATGGCGTCCGCTGGTCACACGATGAGTTCACCCACTCAACAGCTGAACAAAGTCCGTCCTGTGGGATCATTTTATTGGAATAAGGTTTCCTTGTGATATGTGAATCCTGAAGAGACTGAACACTGACTGCTGGTAGAAGCAACACAACACGCTGAAATACAGAACGAGTGATCAGGAGCTTTGTTTGATGAAGAGCATTCCTCTTAAAGAAACTGACAGCTACAGAGTTAAGGTGAAAGTTCTCTAACAGTAGCCACGAGGTAGGATTCCTTCCACCGTAACCACCTTTCAATAAAAACAACCTTAGTGGAAACGCTGGAAATTTGTAAAAAGTAAAAATGCATGAAAGTGTTTTCGCTTGGTGGAGGTGGAAAAGTTGACTTATCAATAAAAAGAGAATGCAACAACATGTTGAAAGAGATTCAGCGAATATATCATGATGTAGCCTACACGAAGAGCACACACACACACACACACAATAATAGGACAACAACACTAGATGAGTAATCCAGAACAACAAAGTGTTGAAATACCACGATTCTATTGTTGATTATATTCATATAATCCCCTGGGCCCCCAGTGGTGGAACCAGCTCCCCACATCCGTCAGAGAAACAACCTGTCTGACCACTTTCAAGAAAAGACTAAAGACTCCTTTGTTCCGGGAATACAACAGCATTTAAATGTGACACATTGGTTCTATAAAGTACAGCATATTGTACGATACTATTAGTGGAATGGTATTTTATTTTAGTTTGAATGTATTGTATTTGATAATGTACAAAGATCATCTGTTGTTAGATGTAATGCTCTTTTGGATTCTGCCACTGGCAGCGATGTTCTTATTACAGCACTCGTGATTCATCTCTTACAAGTTTGTGGAGACTTCCTGTTGTTTTCAATCCTGGTTCTATGCACTCGATGTAAAGCTCTTATCTGGAATAAAAGCGTCTGCTAAATTCCTAAATGTAATGTAATATGAAATTGATGGAAAGGTGTCTGTATTTGGGACCCAGCTTTTATTTGAGAAATGATGTTATTAGACTATAAAGTCATGTGTAGAAGATATTTGTTCTTTCAGCTTCATCTTTCTTAGTCTTAACAACAGATGGTTCATCATTTCTTTGTAGAGATCGTAGTGTTTCTTATCCCAATAAGATAAGATTGTGACCAGTAATATCTTAGAACTCCACATCCAGAAACAGAACTCTTATTTTCGTAGTTCTGGCTCATCTAGAGACGACTGAGGCTGCGTAACTGTAGCTGATCAGCAGCCACTGTGGCTACAGATGACAAGCATGGGATAATGCTAAATGCACCAAACGCGGCTTAGCATTTATCTACAATGCTAATCATCTGTAACACAAGTTCACACAGTCAATAAACTGAGTCAGTAATGTGTCTGCAGCAATATTTACCCAACGTTTGCTAATTTTAGGAAACACCTAAGTGTAGGAGTGTAGGAGTACCATCAGCATCTTATTTATAAAAGATGAAGAATGTGGTAAGAGTTGCACTCTGAGAAATGTTCAGAACATGTCGCTAGCAAAAAGATTCTTGTAATAAACGTATTACAGATATCTGTAATGTACTCTGTACTCTGCTTTAATGCTGTGTGTGTGTGTGTGTGTGTGTGTGTGTCTGTGTGTGTGTCAGGAAAACATTGAGCTTCAGGATGGAGAGAAGGATTGTTACACTGAGACTTTACTTCCTTCAACGGTAAGAATCCAGACTCGCTAACATGCAAATGGACCATATATCTGCTCGTATGACCTGCTGTGTGTTGAACATATGAACCTCTGTCATCAGGCAGCAACAGATACTGAGTTTAACATAAAGGTCCTGTCACAGATAGAACAGTGAAGGCGTTCAGGTCGGCTGTCTCATTTGCACATTGTATCTATGTATCTGTTGATTGAAGCTCAGTGTGTCCTGTCCTTTAATGGGCCTGTCAGGTGTGCTCACTGCTGTAACTCTGAACACCAGGACGTGATCCAGGTTTCACTCTGCTGACTAAAACAATGAATGTAAATTGAAAGTAACAGCAGCTGAACAGGTGTAGTAACCTGAACCAACTTCCTGGCACAGAACCCAGCTGACTCATTGGATGAGTTGGTGACTAGCTTGTTAGCTAACAAGACAGGTAAGACAGGTGTATAGCTGTTGCAGTTGCCACCGGTCATTGTGCACACTTGATGTGTGTGACTCACACTGTTACCACTAATGCTCACATTAGCTTTAGATAAACTTTAGAATATACTTTCACACACATTAAGCCGAAATAGCTCAGTTGGGAGAGCGTTAGACTGAAGATCTAAAGGTCCCTGGTTCATCCCGGGTTTCGGCATTGCAGGGGTGTCTTTTGAGGGTATCATGAAGCTGCGTGTGGAAGTTACAAGCCACAGAACCATATTTAGTGGAGTTCAGATGATAGTACTGGGGAAAAATCTGTTACAGCAACAGTTAAAAGTGATATTCAACACAGTGAAATGCGAACATCAGAACATAATAACTACAAACATGGGGGGCTGTGGTGCAGGATGGAGGTTCACTCCCCGGCTCCTCCTGTCCAAGTGTCCTTGAGCAAGACACTGAGCCCCAAGTTGCTCCTGATTTGGAAGTCGCTTTGGATAAAAACTTCTGCTAAATGCCGTAATGTAATGTAATGAAGCCTGTGGAGTTTTTCCTCAGTCACTTCTATTGAAAGCTCGTTATGAAGCGACATCATGAACAGGAGGACCGATTACAGCAAGAGAAACCTGTTTCAATCTCTCATGTTTGTGCGTTCATCACTGAGCTGAGAAAGTTGAATCAAGTTAAACTTTCATTCTTGTGTGTAATACAATGTGGTAATGTAATGCAGTGTCATGTGGAGAGTTTAAAAGTGAAGATAAGAGAGTGCATCGATCTCTCCTGATGCCTTCACGGTGTTGACCTCAGATGTTTACATGTAAAGTGAGGGAGCTCTGTGATGTCAGATTATCTACCTCCCCCACGCACACACAAGTTACCATGGCTACTATATTGATTTCCATAAATACATACCTGTCTCATACAGATTGTTAATAAGCTCCCTGAACAGTTGACGATCAGATGGATTTGTTAGTTTAAAGCCCGTTTATATCACAGATCTGTCCCATAAATCAGTGGTGGGTGCGTTTGCTTTCACATCACAAATGAACCGCCAGAGTAAAACTTTAAAGCCGTCTCTGTCCAGTGGTTTGTCCATTTTTGAGTCTGACTGGCGTCTTTCTCACCAGCTCAAATGAACCAAACTAACTAAAACAGCCTTAAGGCGGTGTAACGATGTAGAAGCAGTTTGGCAATGTGACTAAAACCAGTGATTTTCTCCATCCACTCCTCTGAAAAGCTGGTGTTTAAAACAAATTTGAAATACATTTTTTTAGCTGGAATAATTGGGGTATAATTATCTTTTGAGCTGCTTAACAGTATAAAGAATGTAAATATTCCGTGGGGGTGTTTTGTGTTTGAACAGCCCACCCAGGGGACATTTGACTATATACTGGTGGGCCACAAGATAGACCATGACAAAGACCCGAAGCTTCAGGAACAACGGAACGACTTCATCGAGCAGCTGAAAAAGAAAAAGATCACCATCACTGTGAGTCTCCATCCTTCACTGTTCCACATTTCTTCCAAACACTGGGACCTGACACACGACAGGCGTCATGTTGTATGATGGCAGATTCATATTAATGTGTGTGTTGTCTGTGTTTGTTAGACAATTTACCACCATGACAAAGAGTTTTACGGCCTCCGTGCTCCCGACGAGATGTTTGAAGACTACAGGTACCTGCTCAAAGTCTCCGACTCCTGCAACTGGAGTGGAGATGTGGAGGTCACCCAGACTACCAGGTAACACACACACACACACACACACACACAGGTACATGCATACGTACAGTACACACACTATATATTCCAAGGCCAGAGCAGACTCTATCTGCTGAAGAGACCCTGGTCTTTTGAAGTGCAGGGGGAACTCCTGGGGAGTTTTTTTGGAGCCAGAGCTACAGAACAGGGCTTCATTGTACAAATTACAACTGATTCATCCAAAAGTGATCGAGATCATACCAACACCTGTACAGTCAAACATTACGTAATAATAAACCTACTGATTCTGATCCTCTAGGATCCGAATTGTCAATTTCATCCTTCAACAGACCTTCATCGACACAGGAGGTGAGTGTGATCAGTGTAATAGAGTTTAATAGTACCAGCTGTAGCTGTGCAGCAAACACACAGCAAACATGACAACCCATCATCTACACAGACATTTGGACAAACGTCTGTGGGACAAACAGCCTTTCATGCAGATATGTTCTGTTCTATTCTGTCAGAGGGCCTGGAGGAACTGTTTGAAACCATGTTCTGCCTCCATGAGGTGAGTAAATCTTTAAACTGCTGGAGCTGGTACCCTGCAGTGCTTTTATCTGCTGATAGATCTTAAGGACACAGCTGCTTATAGCACACTCCACTGCAACCTGAACATGAGATCAGATGTAGAACTTAATTCATCCTGAAAGACGTGTTTGTGCCAAACATGCTTAGTATACACAATATAAACTTTTCCACAGCAGCAGAAGATCTGAAATTAGCTGCAGCTTCTAAATCTGACACAGTGACAATCTATTAAGTTGATTAGTTTAGATAATAAATCTGAGGGAGAAGATGTCCCACTCTGTTGGAGTTGTAAGAGCTACAGAAACACTCTGGAGCCACAGACAAGTTTTATTTTGATCTGTTATGATTGTCCTCATAGAATGAATAAGTGAAAGTTGATGTGACCAGGCGCCAGAGAACGCTGGTTAAACGCTGGCTAAACACGTGAAGCTGCTAGCTGAATGTTTTCTACACTGAGCTTTGGTAATAAGGACAAGAGAGGAGAGAGAAAACATTTGTGGATCCTTGTATTTTTGCTAACTTCAGTGTCTGAACTCTGAGTCAGTCACTCACAAATCATTTATCATATTCACACACTTGGATTTACATGTCGCACTACCAAGCCATTAGAATATGCACTTTGAAATACACTGTTGCCCAGATGTTGTGATAGTGATGTGAAGATGTTGAGTGCACTAACACATCTGTATGTTCATCTTTCCCATTATTGTCAGAAAACGGAGCAGAAACTCCTGACGGAGAAGTGGGCTCGATGGTCGGGTGTGTTTACAGAACAACCATACACCGACATCAAGTCAGTCTCCACTGTCTGTCTGTCTGTTTGTATTTGACTGTCTGTCTGTGTGACTGTCTGTCTGTTTGTCTGTCTGTGTCTGTATCACACCATCTGGCTGGCTGGCTGTCTGTTTGTCTGTCTGCCATTGTTAGGGATGTTAGCGTAGTGGATTTAACGAAAGCAGAATGTAAAACCTGATGAATTTGCTTAGACCAGAGGTTTCACATTTCAGCAAATTGTATCTATTTATCTGGGGGCCAGGTCGCAGTGACAGCACTATGAGCAAGGTAGTCCAGATGGGGGATCTCAGGGTGTTTCCAAGACCGATTCAGATATATAATCTCTCTGGTCTGAAAAACCTCCAAAGAAATTTGCCCAAGAGGATCATGAACCACCTCAACACGAAGAAAGTAGCTATTCTCCGAGCTCCCTCCAGATGTGTGAGCTCCTTACCCTCTCTTTAAAGTTGTGCCCACCCCCCCCTACGTAGGAAACTCTTTTCAGCCGTTTCTTTCGGGCACTGCCCGGAGCTCATCACCATAGGTCTACTGGTCAATCGAAAGCGTTGCTTTCCGGTTAATCTCCCTCTCTGCATTGCTGCAGGTGAATCACCTGAGGATCTGATCTGTGAATTTGGGTTTAGACCCAACAAAGTTTAGTATGATGGTCAACAACCCAGTCAAAACAGTGTGTTGATGTGTTTGTGTCACATTATGTCTCCCTGTGTGTTTCCTCCCTGCAGGTGTTACTTTGGAGAGAAGGTGGCTCTGTACTACCTGTGGCTGGGATGGTACACCAAGCTCCTGGTTCCAGCTGCTGTTCTGGGTGTTGTGGTGTTCCTTTATGCACTCGCTTTTTTCAACACCAGCCCTCTTATGTGAGTCAGATGTTGTAGAAGTAATATTATGTGATAAATGTTTTTATATATTTTTTAAAGTGTTTAGAATTTGAATGTATGACTTTGGGGACCTCGAGAACATTTTTTACTCCTAAACCCTTCTGACTTTATCTGTGAGGTTTGTGTGGATTTTCAAAGTCAACCTCATAACCCCATGTTATATTTTGTTGAGTTCCTTTTTTTGGCCTAACAGAATAATTTTTCATTAATTGTATCACATTTTAAAACACAGTAATCCAGTACAGAACACATTTATTGATAGGATATTTCAATATTGATATTGATGACACGTGTCTCATGCCAACCACCAAGCTAATGCGTATGCAACAACGTTCAACACACTCATACAGTTATTTTTAGGATGTTGTGAATATGGTCTTCACTTCATTAAGACCTTTATCTAATCTTTGTCTCTCTGTGTGTCCTCAGTAAAGAAGTGTGTGAGTCCACCGCCATCATGTGTCCTCGATGTGATAAGACGTGCACTGTGTGGCAGCTGTCGGACACTTGCTCTTATGCTAAGGTGAAACTCACCTCATCTGTCACTTTATTCTGTCCGTCCATCTCTTCTACCAGCTGCAGCTCACATTAGAGTGTGAATGAAACTCAGGACTTCCTACAAGAGACAGGAGACAGGTGAGGAGAGAGACAGGAGGGAGACAGGTGAGGAGAGACAGGAGACAGGTGAGGAGAGAGACAGGAGGGAGACAGGTGAGGAGAGAGACAGATGGGAGACAGGTGAGGAGACAGACCGACAGGAGACAGGTGAGGAGATAGACAGGTGAGAAGGGAGAAAGACAGACTATAAAGAGAACACAACTGTATGTATCAGCCTCTCTGCCACCTTTGCATTTAGACGAATGTCCGACTGGACCAGGTGTGGTGCCAAGTTAACGCTGCTCACACTGTATCAGTTGGGATAGGGGA
The DNA here is from genome assembly GCA_036023655.1 of Nannoperca australis. Lineage (NCBI taxonomy): Eukaryota > Metazoa > Chordata > Actinopteri > Centrarchiformes > Percichthyidae > Nannoperca > Nannoperca australis. The sequence continues at coordinate 9,147 of JAVQJD010104357.1, forward strand.
AAGGTCAAAGGTCACTGACACAGACCAGAAATATGTCTTTGAGCTGGTAAAGCGCTTATTATGAACACAAACATTATAGTTTTCTGAAAAGCTGGTCCTGCTGTTCATCTGTTTGTGTGGATTTATGATCATGTGTTTGTGTCCTCACAGGTCAGCCATCTGTTTGACAATGAGGGCACTGTGGCTTTTGCTATGTTCATGGCGATCTGGGGTGAGTCTCTGACCTCATCGACTCTGATGTCAAATCTAATGGCGCTCTTGTTTAATTGGTGATCTCTCGTTTTCAGCCACTCTGTTCCTGGAGCTGTGGAAGAGACGAAGAGCCAGATATGTTTCTCAGTGGAAGGTGTATAACTGGTGTGAGGAGGAGGTACGCACATATCATACTGTCTGAAACTTGTTTTGAAAAGTTGAATCTCTAAGGTGTCAGACTGAGCTCCGTGGAACAGAAACATAAAAAGTGTGTGTGTGTGTGTGTGTGTGTGTGTGTGTGTTGACAGGAGGAACTGATACTGGACATAGTCAATAATCCAAAATGTAAACCAGACCCGTTCAGACACTCCTTCGTGCGAAGCACTGTGGTCCTCATCCTGGTTACACTCATGGTAAGACACACACACAAACACAGACACACACACACAAACACACACACAGAGCGAGCAATGAAGCACTTCCTGATACTATCTATATATCAGGAATGTTCACTGACATGTTCACCTGCCATTATGAAGCTGTTTCACAACCAAAACATCTGTGTAATCTTCCTGGAATGATCGCTGTGACAATCTATTTCTTGCTGATTTGAGAACATGAGTGCAATTTATTGCAATAAATAAATAAATAAAGCTTCAGATCAGATAAAAAACAGAAAATAACTTAAGACCAGAGCAACAGAGGATGAGAAAAACGGTCTGGATGGAGTGCAGCTGAGTCAGCAGGAAGAAGAAGCAACATGTCGGTGTGTTTGTTTGCGTTCCAGTTGATGCTGATCATCGGTCTCGCTCATGCCCTGGTGGTGTTTCGTGTGATGGCCGCCGCCTTGTTGTCTGATGAAGACTCAGCCTTAATGAAGGACCACGCCACCACTGTGGCTATGATGCTGGGAGCTGTGCTGCACTACATCACCATTCAGATCATGACCCGGGTACGTATAGCTGTGTCCTCATCCTCACGCTGCAGTCACACGATGTCGCCTCGGAGCCAGCGGGGAGGAGCCAGTGGGGATACACAGTCATTAATAAGCTGACAAGTCTGTAGTTCTTAATTCTTAGTTCACTTAATATTAAGTGACTGTCTTCAGTGTATCTTAAGCCAAATGCTATGCTGATTCCCACTAACGCCTGAGTCACTGGATTCTGAGGTTTTTTATTGGACTGTATACAGTGACCTGTGCACCGAAGAGGAAGTGTTGTTCTCTAAAAGACCCTACGTGTAACTATGTGATGCATTTTCAATCATTAGCCATCTGTCTGCAGCTCTTTCAGCTGTCACAAAGTCCCAAATGCACTCAAACGGTGCATCAAAGCATTGATCACAGAGCCTGACAAACTTCACGCTCTTCATTAAACAGCCATAAAAGATAGCTATCTTATTTAAAACAGGAATTTCATCCTCTCCAGGTTCTGTGTAAAACCACCACTCCGGGTTTTATGTTACTTTGCATCATATCAAATCCACATGGTTCAAGAAGAAGGTTCTGAAGAGCAGCTAATAAACTACATGTGAACAAGAGAACCTTTTGACACTCAGACTCCTGCTCTTACAGAGGTCTGCACACATCATAATGTAATAACTGCAACTTTCTGTGTGTCTCCTTCAACACCACCTGCAGGTAAACAGATGGGTCTCCCTCAAACTGTGTGACATCGGTGAGGACAAAGTCGGATACTTTCCTGTAAATGTAAAACAATACATTGTAGTTATATAATATATATTCTTTTAGACTAAATCGAATATGAATGCATGTAAATAAATGTGTTTTCTTTGTGTGTGTGTGTTCAGAGAAGACAAACTCGTCTGCTGCCACAGAGCGGAGCTTCACAATCAAGATGTTCACCTTCCAGTTCTTCACCCTCTTCTCCTCACTCTTCTATGTGGCCTTCTTCTTGGGCAGGTACTCCGTCTGGAACTAAGTCTCTCTGTCGTGTTCAGGGAACAATACTTAGCCCTTCTCTTATAATTTTGCTAGAAATGTATTTACATAGCCAAATCACACATCACAAGTTACAGCATACAACACCCTCTACATACAAGAACTCTTTTCAATCGTGAAACCATTAGTTGCTTTTTCCGCTGTGAAACTGGAGGAGCTGACTTGGAACAGGTGTGCTGTGTTCTGTAAACATTAACCAACTTTGAGTTCAGGTGGATAAAAGGCAGATTTTATTTCTTGTCACAGGATAAACGGCCATCCAGGGGACTATGCACGTATCTCTGGTTGGAGACTGGAAGAGGTGAGGAGATTCACTTTGTCATTTCTACAACATGTCTGCACCACAGTACTAACCCTTGGATGTGTTCTTTGTGTTGTAGTGCCACCCGAGTGGTTGTTTGACAGACCTCTTCATCCAGATGGCTGTTATCATGCTGCTCAAACAGACTCTCAACAACATCTTTGAGTTCTCTGGGCCGTGAGTGTGCTGTGTTTTCATTCAACTTCTCCTGTAAGGCAGCAGGTGGTGAGGTGTTAATGTCCAACCTGGACCTCATCAGGAAACATAGCGGAGACTTTGCATTCATGTGAAAACATTTGTGTTTTCCAGTTGGTTAAAGAGCTGTTTGAGCAGAAACGCTGCAAAGAAGCTGGAGAGGAAGTGCGGTCAGTGTTACAGGAAGACCTGTAGTAATGAACCATGTGACATCTGCAAACTTCGGGACTGGCTGCGTAACTACCACCTGGCCAACACCGACAACTTCAGCTTGTTCAATGAGTACCTGGAGATGGGTAAGTCCACAGTCTCCCCCTGACCCTCACACCTGCAAGACTGGGAAACGTTGGGGTTAAAAAGAATAAAATTTCCGTGTTACGAACGTACGCTCTGTCCCTTCCAGTGGTCCAGTTCAGTTTCACCACCATATTTGTGGCAGCGTTTCCCCTCGCCCCCCTGCTGGCTCTCATCAACAACATCTTTGAGATCCGCCTGGACGCCATCAAGATGGTCCGCCTGGAGCGGCGGATGGTTCCCAGGAAGACCAACGACATTGGTGAGCTGTGTGTATGTGGGAGCCTGAACTGTGTCAGGACAAGACACCTTTTTACTGTCTGCAGATGTGTGTGTGTGTGTGTGTGTAACAGTACTGTCTACTGTCTGCAGGTGTGTGTCTGTGTAACGGTACTGTCTACTGTCTGCAGGTGTGTGTGTGTGTGTGTGTGTGTGTGTGTGTAACGGTACTGTCTGCAGGTGTGTGTTTAACAGTAGACTTCTCTCTGCAGGTGTGTTTGTGTGTGTGTGTGTGCGCGCGTGCGTGTGTTTAACAGTACACATCTCTCTACAGGTGTGTGTGTGTGTGTGTGTGTGCGTGTGTGCGTGTGTTTAACAGTAGACTTCTCTCTGCAGGTGTGTTTGTGCGCGCGTGCGTGTGTTTAACAGTAGACTTCTCTCTGCAGGTGTGTGGACGCAGATTCTCGAGGCCGTCGGTGTGTTGGCAGTAATTGCTAATGGTCTGGTCATTGGAATCTCATCCGACTTTATTCCACGCCTCGTCTACCGTTACCGTTACGGCCCCTGTGCTAATGGGAGCACTCACACACAGTAAGTCGTGTTTCAGCCGGTCGAAACAACTGATCACACGTCAGCAGACAGTGTCGTGTCTCATGATGTGTGGTTTTGTTTTTGTTGCAGCTGCATGCAGGGCTACATTAATGACACTCTGTCCATGGCTTTTATGACACACGCTGCAGTTGGAAATGACTTTAATCTGAATCAGAGGAAAATACATGGCGTAAATAACGTCACACAGTGCAGGTGAGCAGACCTTAATCTAACTCAGCTAGGTCCAAACATAACAGAAGAATCAGCCGCAGATCAGATAAACAGGATCTCTGTCTCTCTGTCCATGTCTGCAGCTACAGAGACTACCGGAGTGATGAGGACTACACTCTGACTCCTCAGTTCTGGTTGGTCTTGGCTGTGCGCTTTGCCTTTGTCATCCTGTTTGAGGTTTGGACTCCAGATTTGGGTTAATCTGTGTTGTTCATTTGAAGTGAAGAAACCAGTTAAATAGTTTCTGTGTGTGTGTCTTGTGTGTGTTTCTGCAGCATGTTGTGGTGGTGTGCAAGTTTATAGTGGCGTGGTTCGTCCCCAACAATCCCATTTTGGTAAAGAATCAACGGCTGAAAGACAAGCTAGACCGTCTGAAGGGTGAGCTAAGGTAAGTCCGCAGTACCAAAGGACAAAGTTCAAATAACACGAGATGAAGCTGAAGCTCAGAAAATACATGAACACCTGCCAAAGCTACAGGGAGTGTCTGTGACGTCTACGGTATCATTAGTAGAGATAAGCATATATCTCTACAAAAGGGAACACAAACAGATGTTTCACGAGTGCACAAACGCAGCCTGAACGGGGCTGTTTGAGTGAGAAAACAGGGTTTTGAGGGAGAGTATTACAACATCTGAACATGAAATCAGTAAATCATGCTCTCAAGCTGAGAGATCAAGCTCTTGATTAAAGGTAGGAAAAACACCCCTTAAGTTGAGGCATTTTCCAAAACAACCAGATGGCTGCCGCTGATGTTGTGCCAGTATTGGATGGTATATTTTCTTTAAAAGAAGAATAAACAACTGCACTTGATTAGGCTGCGTTCAGACAGAATCAGGGAGTGTCACTTACTAACCAACAATCCCAGCTTGAAGATACAGGCCAAGAGACTGCATGACATTTTGTACTGACAGCTGATGTACAGTCGTCAGCCTCTCTTCATCTTCACAGTACAGAACATGACAACCACTTCATAAATGTGTGTGTGTGTGTGTGTTCTTTTCTCAGTGAAAGAAACCGCAACAAGTCAACAGATGTCTGACCTCCGACAGCTGACTTCAGATCTGCTTCCACTTGTTTCCTGTATGGGTGAAGTGACATTGGAAAGACGGCGTCTCGTTGTTTTATAATGTATAGATGCTGTTGGAATACGAGGCTTGACTGTATAAAAGTGTAATGTTGTGTAAGGTGGACGTGTCAGAATATTACTGGACTTCTGCTGACACCTTCACACTACATATAACACACCAGCCAACAGTTGTGATGTTTTTATATTTAAATGTATGTAAATATATTTTTTTGAGTCTAAACTGGTCTGAACCTTATGAAATGTTTGATTCAGAGAGAATTTTATGGTGTGTTCCCACCAAAAGCAAATAGAATTTTTCTCACTGCGAGATTACATACAAAGTCGATGCCAAGACACGAATTCGCGCCGGGAGCCGATTTGTGCAAGTTTTTGTTTTTGTGCAAGGATTTTTTCAATATTTACGTGACGCTGTGTCACGAAAACCTATCAGTGTTTGAACCTCCTCCTGACGTCACAGATGTTCTGACGTCTGGGTAGGGCAGCTAACGGTTGTACATTACTGTGAACCAAGTCACTCTCCCTGATCCCAACTCCATTCAGAAAACAAGCATAAGTTAGTTATTTGCTTGTGTTCTTATGGACAGACCTCAAATAGCATGAATTCAGACTTTTTACGAATCTGCATCATGATGTAGTTATTTAGGCATCCTTCTGATCTGTTTATTGGATTTAAATCCCAGCACAATCTGGATTCCTACTGCTGCAGTGGTCCTGGTACCGACCCCTGGGCTCTGGTCATCCAGACGCAGGTCCTGGGGAAGGCAGTGAAGTTCACCGAGCCGTGTGTGAAGAACCCAGAAGAGCAAATATTTACGTGTTGTGTTTTTTGTTCACAAGTGATCCTGCGCTCAAACTCACGCACGCGTAACGCAAGTGAAAAATTCACTTTTGGTGTGAACACAGCATTATAACAGAACCTCCACATTAACTAGTGGTTCCTCTTAATGACAATGATATGCCAGATTTGAGAGATTAAAGAAGAAGCCATTCACATGTTGAATCTTAATATACAATATGGCCATGTGCTTCCATTTAACGTCTTTATTAATTGTATTCCTCTTCTCAGCTACTGAATGTGTGACTTGCCGTCTGATTGTAACTAATACTGTATGGGTGATCCTGTAAATGTGTTCCTTATGTGGAAATGAAATAAACGTCCACGCGTTTGAGGTCTGAACAGACACCGTGCCACTAACGAACACTGGAAATACATCACATGTAGACAAGTAGACACTTGCATACTGCAAATACCAAAGGTGTGGGACGAACCTGATATTGCTGGATTGTAACCATAGTAACCTGCAAAGTAAATACAGGAGCTAACACTAACCCCCTATCTACAAACAACATAAACAGGAAGAATGGATTAGTTCATTTCTATTTATCTGAGTGAAGTATGGAGCTGGAGTTATGACATGGTTAGCCTAGCTTAGCATAAAGGCTACGCAGGGGGAAACGCCTAGCCTGCCTCTGTCAACCCATCAACACACTGTCAACATCCTCTGGAGGATCTTGTGGGCCTTGGCTCAGTACCAAGGATCTACAAGTTTCAACTGAGGAGTTTTTTAACTTTGTCCTATATCTAGTTTTCCCCCATTGCTTGCTTTGTCGACGGCTCTAAGTTGGAAGGGACCTAGATTCTCCAGTTCAGCTGCCAGTAACAGAGTAATGATGTTTCGTCAAGATGACATTGTTAGTGACCATCCACTGTTCAGTGTTGTGCTTTGTCAAGTTGGGAGAGGATGGTTTGAAAAGGGCTGTTAATCTATTAACCGACCGCATCGTTCCCAGTGGGGAAATCTCTGGAAAACTTCAGAATGATGTACCGTCTACCAGTATTTGGAACCGACTGGTCATTGTTGACAACATGGAGGTACATTTAATGGTTGCGACTTCAGAAAAAGTGAAAATGGTCTTAGAAATATTATAGTAAAAATTGTGTGTTATGCTATCCCAAAAAGGGAATCCAAAATAAATGAAAAGGATTCTAATAAAAGTGGGTTTTATTTGAATTTTCTTATATTTATTAAAGGGGGCTTTTTGTTTTAGCTGGGAAAATGAACCGCCAGAGGGAGCTGTTACAACAAAAAAACAACATCCCCAGAGAGTAAACGTCCCAACATTTACCAAGATATTAGTTTATTTTTTTGGTTGAAAACATAAAGTTTTTAACCTGAAACATTCATCCCAAACGAGATATATTTGGCCGAACCCTTCAGTTTCACTTTCCAAGGCGCTTTTTGTTGTTGATTGTTGATCACATTTCTGCTCCAGAGCATCCAGCAACATAACATAACTCTGGCTGCTGATTCTTTATGTCTGCAACACAAACCCCGTGTTTCATCAGGGCGGGCCACCTGACGGAAAACCCTCCACAGCCCTCCACATGTATGGGACGCGGCCCTGGTTAAGGCTGTAGGTGTAGCTCGGGATGTATTGGACGCAGCCCGAGCTTATCTGGTTCCTGTCTCCGTCACATAACAGTGTGGGTGCACCCCTGTACACTTGCTAGCTGCTTTCAGACTTTGAACACAAAGTTACCCTATATATATATATATATATATATATGTACGTCCTGTTAGATAAAGAAGACAACACGCCACGTTAACAGGGAGTGAACAAAATGCCTGCGGTGTCTAAAGGGGATGGGATGCGTGGCCTGGCCGTGTTCATCTCTGACATCAGGAACTGTAAGTTTGTTGATCACATTCACACAGTTCTCAGTAATGCTAGTAACAAGTTAGCTGGTGTAACGTCGGTCAGCATTAGCGAGCTGACGGGTGGTGTCGAGAACATGTCAAGACGTGTCTTCCTTGTGTTTTCTACCCACGTGTTTTGGTAATTTTAACGTTTTAAAGTTGTTTTAGACGACCACTCCGCTGGGCTACACTAGCTAATTAACGTTAGCCGCTAGCTTCCAGATGCTAACGTCAAGTCGAAGGGCGTGGACCACACACCGCTAACTGGAGATAACACACACACATATCATATCTGCAGCAACTTTATAAACTTAGTTTCATTTCAAATGTTATATTTCTTTGCTAAAACGTTGCTCCTGACAGTTTTCACCAGACTTTGCAAGGAAAATGTCAGGCTGGTGTATTTTCCATATAATCACCCACAGTGGGCTTAACACCGCCCAACTGGAGCTTAAAGTGCTCACATGATTCCACGTGCCCACCTGGGGGCTTTTAGAGGAGCTGGCTGTCAGTGTGTGAGTGTCTGAAACTGCTGATCTCGTTGGATTTTTATGCACAGTAGTCTAAAATGTGCAGAGGATGGTGCAAAAAAAAAAAAAGAAATAAAAAAACATCCCGTGAGCGGCAGCTGTGTAGGCCAGACTGCTTCGAGCAAATAGAAGTGTGTAGAGTGTAACTCCAGTTCTCTGGGTGGAGGATGGGGGGACCTTGTGCACCACCATGAGCTCCAGCAGGTTGCTGTGGGAGGGTGAGCCTGGTCACGGGTCCTGCTCCAAACCCGCCAGGGAGGCATCCTCAAAGACCTGGATGTAAAGAGGATTTTACGCACAGCCTACTTCCTGGGATTCAGACTTTGTGGAACATTGAAGTAGGATGAGTGGCTGCAGCAGCAGCTCCACTCCTTTCAACTAAGAACAGGAAACTGAGGCAAATCTGCACAACTGCACAATGCCATCATGTCAATGTTTCCAGAATCCAGCACCTTGTTTAATCCATGCCACGAAGAAATCAGGCTGTTCTGGGGAGATTCTACTCAGTAGTACAAAGTGGTAACTAATAAACACATAACAGAGACATAATGTTACATTGAGTGACATTTCATTTCATCATGATGAGCACAGCAAGTGTAGTTTATTCCTGTCAGCTCGTCAGAAAGGAGCCAACCCAGTGCAACCGAGGAAGAAGGGGGGTTTATTCAAAGTGATGAGTGATCACAGCTCTACTTAACATGCCACATATCTTCATGTGTTTCCAGGTAAAAGTAAAGAGGCAGAGGTTAAGAGGATAAACAAAGAACTTGCCAACATCCGTTCAAAGTTTAAAGGTAGGTGAACTACTCTGACAACGCAGGCTTGTGGCATGGAGGTGCATCCAAAGACTGACCTGTAGCACCTGGTGTATTTTTTTCCATTGTAATAACAACCTTTGCCTTCCGTGACACACGTTTTATTGCTGTTCATCTGCTTTGTTAACTCCTCACATGACTGTGTCTCAGTTTTTTAATGGCTGTTGTTGTGTCTGCACTGTTAAGAGTTCACACACTTCACTGTGAATGTGTCTTAATCTCCTCACAGCTCTTCTACGCAGCCTGTAATTAGTTTGTTCCAGAGTGAACTGACTCTGAATGTCGTCATCAGTACTTTGCTCAATCAGCCCAAGGACTATTCCGATATAAAAATGTTTTCTGGTGGGGGGGGGGGG
>JAVQJD010104364.1:0-25026 GCA_036023655.1 Nannoperca australis
ATTTCTTTAAAGTTAAGACTAGTTTAAAGTCATCTTCAATGAAAAGTACAGTGCTTTTCCTTCAAAAATAAGGACATTTCAATGTGACCCCAAACTTTTGAACGGTAGTGTATATATAAGTAAATTTTTTCCAACCACACCTTGTCAACAAATATGGATTACAATTATTGTTTTCCATCTAAGGAGTGACCTATTTAGCTTTAAAGACACCAAAGTATTGAAGACTATAATAAAAAGGGGGTGCGAAAACATTAGCAACAGTACAACAAGCACGTAATAACATGTCATTTCTGCTCTTATAAGGTTACTGACACAATAGTGTAGTTTATCTGTTAACAACAACAGCCAGTTTCTTTAATCTCACCCTTAGGCGGCATTCAGACCAAATCGTTGCTGCAATTAGTGCAGGGTTGTATGGCAATGTGGCAGTGTCACATACTAACCAGCAATCCCAAATTGAAGAGCGATACAACGCCAAGCGACTTCACGTCGATTAACGTTATTGTACTCCCTCGTGGCCAGCTTGACAGCAGCTGATGTGCTGTCAACACAGCGCTGATCGATCAGTCTCTCTACCAACTTCACAGTTGCTCAGTAAACAGTGGAATACTACAATGCTACATGGTAAACATAGTTCTTCTTTGCGTTTTTGCCACAGCACCTGATTTTGTCCAAATACAGCCTCAAACCTGCTGTAAATAATTTTGTTGGTCACTTGGGGGCAGCAGAAACCAGCTATAAACACAACTCTGACATATCACCTTTTAAGTTGATATGGTTGATTTGGTTAACAAATAGTTATTATTTACACATCCAGCAGTTTTAGAACAACATTAGTATGAATGCTTGAAGTCCTGTTTCTGCCTACTTGGTAAATGTCTTTTAGCTCTGTTTTGGTCTTTGCCAGCTCCTTAGAGAAATATCCTGCTATTTTGCAGCATAATGCTCAACTATGTTCACTAGCTAGTTGATAACTTTGTATTTGTTTGGTACAAATTGTTCCAACTGGGTTTTGAAGAACTTGAATATGAGCAGAACATTTTATTTTCCCATCCAATATTGGATGTATGTAAGATATTTTTGCAGAAATAAAGTGTTTCTAATATAAGATAATTGTATCTACATATAAAAACATTTTGTCATAGCTTTTGGTGTTTAATGTCCTTGTGAATATTTACCCTTAAATTGTTTATATATACTGGCCTTGTTCTGTTTGATATGAGATGCTCAGCTTTGTCTGACCTTCCCAATATCCCACATATGATAAAAGCCAAGCCGTTTCTTACGTCATGCAATGGTCTAATGTTATGGTGTGATTTTGAAATGTTTTTTGTGAAAGTAAGGACATTTGAAGCTACAGTGCGTGTTATTGCTTACAGCTTGACACTGCAGATAAAGTATATGAAGAGTGTTGCTCTTTCACCTTATCGAGCGAGTGATTGAAAATGCTGTCCGTTTGTGTTTGCCAGTGAAGGTCACAACACTTCTATCAGGATGTTTCTATTTGTCTTTTTGATTTCCTGAACCTTTTAAAGGACCTGCAATTGGCCAGACACACTCTCCATTTTACACTGCAGTTTAACTCAGCTGCTTACACATATTAACATGTTTAGAACCCAGAAGCAGTAGCATTGAGAGCAATCAACGGAACCAGAAAGTATTGCATTAGTTCACACAAACAACTATTAATTGAAACCATCTTTGCGATCCGATTCCCTCTCATGTATAGATACTTGCTAAGTGTCTTCCTTCCTTCCTTGGACTGTAAACAGCTGCTTGTGCTTAAGCGGTAAAATGTAAATCTTGACGCTGGCTGTTTATGTAGCTCAAGCTTCTAATCATGCAGACGTATAATTGAGTGACGCATGGTGTCTTTATGAGTAGAGCTGCATTCAAAGGGCAGATCCCTGTATTTATGTCTCTCTCTCTCTCTCTCTCTCTCTCTCAAATGGAAGTAGTTGCCTCTCATCTAAACTAGTTCACTAAATAAAGCATGTGTTTATATCATTCCTATTGTGAGTTGTTAAAGTGTGAGGTCCGTACAGAGCTAAATGTTTTGTACTGGTATACTGATTTTACAACTGTGTGGTGTTTACTGTCATATAGCACCAGGCATCAGACCTTCATCAGTCTCATTAATCAAAGTCAATGTGCGCATTTTTCTGATATGAGACAAGTGATAGAGGACTTACAATCTAAATATGGAATTCTCCCTGTTTGGTTTTTATAAAAGCCAACCAAAAGTAATTTCACAATATGATAATTACATGGATATCTATAGCAGTGATACTGATAATTACAAACTGCAGATCTGGATAAAAGAGCAACCCTTATGGATCAAAGCACCCTTTTCCTCTATTTAACACAGGAAATTAAAACACAAACAAATAAACAGTGTGCCAATTTGCCAATTTATGTACAGCTTCTAGTCAGTGACCAACCTCAACGTGCTTCTCAATATTTGAAACATGCAAGCAAGGTTTAGACCCTCTTTTGTGATCTCCAAGAGGCCATATAATCTGGAGGTGGACCTGTTGCTCAAATTAGTGGGTAGAGAAGTGTGCCACATGTTCAGTATCCATAAATATTGACTCTGGCTTTCTAGCTGTCCGTCTCTGACCTTGGTGGGTTTCCATTTCGGGACCAAACTATATGAAATGTGTCTCATTTCCCCACAATCTCTTTCATGCACCATGTGCACGTGCGGGCATATCCCAGCAGTCGTGCTTCTGCTGTCAAACACATGTGGATTGATGAAGTTTTTACTGGTTCTTAAATTAAAAAGCCAACTTTGCTTGAGCATTGAATTAGAGGTGAGTCACAGCAACAAATTGTTCCCTGGTTTTTTAGCAACATCTCTGAAGATTATCTCCTTGTAGGTATGTCACTGTGTGTTAAGACTACATCTGGCTCAAGGCAGAGGAATGCAGGCCCTATGTCTAGCCAAGTTGCTGTTAACAGCAGGTGAAAGGCTAATAGTTGGATCTGTAGTGTCATCTCAGGGCTTCGTCTGCCCCCTGACTCCAGGAATGTACGTGATGACAAGAGAAGCCAGCGCCATCCACATCCAGCACAACATGCGTACACAGACACACATACTGTGGCATGCAAAGAAATGAGCATGTGCAGGACTCTGGTGAGCACAGGACAATAAACCATGTCTTCTTCTCTTCCCCAGGATTTACGTATTAAAACAACAAAACACATTCTATCCTAATCTCCCTCAAATAACCTCAAATATTCCTCCTTGAATAGATTCATTCTGCTTTTGTTATAAGTGTTATGTATTACACATTGTTCTCCCTTACGGGGGTTTCCATTCAAGAAAAAGATACATCTATTATCTGAAGAAAAGTACATGATGGTGATTTACTGTATATTATTCTTTTGGTTACTGAAGATGATTTCCCCCAAAGGTGAAGGATGAATGGAATACAGAAGAAGATATCTGACTTTCAAATTAATCGGAAAATAGGTGCAGGTGAGAGTCAGCGCTCAGCATAATACAAACGCTAGTCCGGTGTTTGTGCTCTAATATAGTATAGCATATTCGACAATATCATAGTGAAATGATATTGCTAGTTTGAATGTATTGTATTTGATAATGTACTAAGATCATTGGTTCCTTGATTTAATGCTCTTCTGATTCTGCCATTGGCAGCGATGTACCTGCTTATAGCACGTGTACACGAATATGTACCACACAAGTACGCAGGTTAATGTGTCTGCAGTGTTGAGTAGAGAGCATACTTAAATTTTTTCACCTGTGTACAGATAAATACATTAATACCAAATGAGCAAGTACAGACAGTGCAATGTCAGTCAGACACAAGACAAATATTTTCTTTGTGAGATACTATTCATAAAAAGGCATTTGTCTTACTGATGCCATGACTATGTCATTAAAGAATGCTGTCTTGCAGGTATCAACAGGTATATTACGTGTTCTTTTGAAATAAGAGCACAAAGCCGGATAAACATCCCCTCAAACCATTTGCAGGTGTCGAGTCTGGCTGTGTTTGAGGAAAAGCTATAATAAAGACCAGTTTGTTTTGTCCTGTGTTTCTAAATTAAGTTGTGATTATAACTCTGTGTTTTGTAGTTCCAAAAACATCCCATGGGTTTAAAAGATATGGAGGCAGTACATGTTGTGACAGTATTACTTGCAGTGTCATCCTACTAAGATTCAAGGCTGAGATAAATTAAGATGTGTAGTATGCAACTGCTCCAGAAAGTTAAATCTCTTTTTTTAAAATCTGGCACAATAGTGACACCCTGAGCAGTAGGTCTGAACTGGAAACTGCAGTCTGTTGCACTTTTGTTGCCATTAGAAAAGCATGCTTGTAGATCACGGTCAAACAACATATGTGGAATGTTAACACAATTGTTGTTGTAATTTCTTTAGAATTCAGAATAGGCAACTCTGAAGGGTATCCATCACCTTTAAATTTTAAAGGTTTGTGTTTTCTATTAAAATGTCCTCACTGAGCGCTTTAAGGTATTCTGGGGCATGCATACTGTACCTACAAGAGCTACTGAAGCATCTGGTAAGTCCTTGGTGTTGGAATCCAACCTTGTCTCTCATTTCACTTTCTGCTTCTAAAGCTGTCTCTTAGTTCTGAATATGTTTTTTGACAAAACACATGAAGAAATACTCTGGCACATAACACATAGGGGTATTTTTTTTCTTCTTTTTTTACTGTTGGGCGGTGCCTGGCTAGCTGTTTCAGCCTTTAGAAAATGTTGACTAGTGAGTAAAAGACAAATGTCCCTCTATGTCTGTTGGATGTGTAAGTTGGCAACTGTACACTAACAAGTGGACCATATTAACCTAAATGCAGATAATGTGTCAGTTTTGTTTACAGCTTGTATCTGCTGCCCCCAAGTGGCCAACAAATCAGCCATTGCAAGTTTAAGACAACTCTTTAGTGTGCCCGCCAAATCTCTAATGAACCAGTTTATTCATACAGGTTGTAATGAACGACAAACACAACGGGCAGTGTTCATGGGTGAGAAGCCAGCTGGGGATTATATCAGTTACAGGTTGAACAGCAAGACATGATGCCAGGAGTTATTAATTAAGCAAAGCTCCAATTAAATGAAACTACTACCACTATAGCAATACTTTCATCCTTGGCCCATGGCCAAACTAGTGGTAGCTTTGGGTACATCTTGTTTTGTTTTTCTATTGTGATCTGTTTACATATTACAAAAATGGACGCACACAACTTTTAAATCTTTTACTGTGTATTCACGCTAATAAAAGATGTTTTAAAAAAAGTCCAGGCCTCACTCATGTTATAGACGTGCCGCCAGAGGGCCTCGGTCCAGCGCTGCGTGTCTTCAGGTGTGTGCGTGGTCAGCGTGTAGGTTACATCCTCTCCTTGATGCTGTGTACTTATGTGTACACTCTGGCAATGGACAGGATCTCTCTCGGACACACAAACAAGGGTATCCTGACAGAACACGCGCACACAATCATTTTCATCTCATTATTGTCTACATCTAATTATTCAGATAATCACATACACAGCAGAGTACCAAAGGAGTGTTTTCCCAGAAGCATCCACAGACAGAAAGACAGTACAGGTAACCACAAAAGACCTGCTGTGATATTAATAGCTGACATGTCTGTTACCAAAAAAGTCCACCAGCTTTAACAGAATGTTGACAGCAGCTAAGATAAATCTGGGCTGACACAAGCCGCAAAAGGTTCGGAAACACTTTAAGAATATGTTGTATTTTTTTTAAATGTAGCAGAGTAGAGAAGGGCATAAAATGAAAACACCCAAGTAAAGTTCCTCAGTTCCTCAGAATAGTATTAATAGTCGTAAAATATTTGAGTAAATGTACTTGTTACTTTCCACCACTGGATTCTTTTGTTGTGAGTAATAAGGTGTGAATTTAGTTTGGGATTAACTGACATTTTTAAATGATAGACTATAATAAATCTAACAGAGTGTGATGAAATAAATTTGGTTGAAAGTGCATAAAATATTTCAATCTTCAGATGCCCACCATCACAACGGGTTTCCTCTCCTAGGAAATGTTTCATTAATTTGCCAGTGAATTCTGGTGGCCTCCGTATATTAATGTAATCAACATAAACAAAACCGTAAATGGATCCATCTCTTTATTCATGAGATTTTGCTCATTTAGAACCAACCTTTTTGATGGGGATTACAAGTAATGGCTTGTCCTCAGACTTCACGAGTTCTTGACTCTGATAGCAGAGAAGACTTTGTCCCCTGAGGACGCCATAGACATTTTCCCAGCAATTAAGGTCCTCTCCAAGCTGAATGAGAGCAGCGAGTACAGTGACGCAGTGAATGATAATGTGACAGAATATAGAAAAATACATCACAGGGCAGGAAAATAAATAAAACTCTAGTCACCTTAACCTTGAGTTGGCCACTTATGACTGGCTGAATCATGCACAGAGGCTGAGCAACTAGGCTGCAGCACATTTTGCCATACAGAGGCAACCAGAATGGACTGTCCTCTGTAAAAAATAAAGAGATTAGGGATTCATTTTCAGAAGGACAGGAGGGAACACGAGAGGAAAGGAGATGAAAAGGAGATAAGGTATAAGGATAAGATAAGGAAATTGTAACTCACCTGCTGCTGCTAGCGTCAAATCATGCGTCTTGAAACCTTCCTGGACGTGTTCGATTCTCAGTGTTGTGTGAGCCAGCAGGTTATACTTAGGGCCCCTTCAGACAGAAAGCATTGTGCATCATCAGTTTTTGTATTTCTAGTTGGCACTCAGTTATAACATGTTCCCCTTTATTGTGTGTGTGTGAATTATCATCCTCACAGTGTGGACAGGTCAGGGGACAAAGGCGGTGACACACTTCCACCGTCTCCTTCACTGGAGATGGATCCGCAAACAGCTGCAGACTCAAACGCAGCACGGATCGTTTTCCCCGAGTGGCATCCCAGAGAGCCCCCCAAACGGCTCAGTCTCCTGGGTCCTAGAGTCCCCGGCGAGAAATCCTCAACAGCACAACTGCTGTATAGCTCAACACGAAGCTGAAACCCTGCGCCTACCTCGTTGCTGCTTACACACACAGACACATTTATACAAGAACACATCAAATGTCTTCAAAGTGGGACTAGATAAAAACTCAAAACTGGTGACTTACAATATGATAGTGTCTTCAAAACAGATGTCAGTTAAAGTCCGGTCTACCATCACCAGACCAGTGTCATGGATCTGTGTGTCACACTGAAGCAGGCAGAACACAGCGCAGGAATGTAGCTCTGCAAGTGGAGAATAGAGTAAAAACTGCAAATGATTGTAAGTCTTGCTATATATTTCTTTATCTCCTGTGATGAAGTACACTCAGACAAGTCAGGTACCAGAGAGGGTCTTTTCAGTGCACTTATAAACTTCATCATAATAATGATAATGATTTTTAATACATTTTCTTATTTGATCCATATAATCTGAGTTGAGGCATTCACATTAGTGCAATCAGTTCCCATGATCCCACCATTCTGACTTACCTCCTTTGTTTTTGAAGTACTCTGAGTCTTTCCACATCAGTGGTATTCGCAGGCCTGCAGAGTGCAAATTATAAAGTTAGAAACATAAAAGCCAGGTTGAAGTTCTTTTTATGACTTTGTGCCAAGATATTTTAACACTCACTTGAGAGGGCCACTTTTCCCAAACATGACACTATGTCTTCAGATGGCCTGCAGTAATAGACATGAAACATATATCCAACTATTTATACTTACATACAGTACAGTACAATCTGAACAATCCAGCACAACAAAAGCACAAATTACATGCTCCGGAATAATAGCATCTCAACATTTAACATTTAATGTTTCACAAGAGAATATTTGTATTCTTTTTTATTGTATTATATTTAATCAAATTGTCCACAATATCCACCATTGAATGTATGTATAAAATGTGTATAAAAATGCATTATAAACACAATAAATCCCACACATAAACAAGTGTAATTAAGGGACTTGTCTGACCTCTAACGGCTGGTAGAAGGCATGTACATTGTCCAAAACACTTCACTTACAATACAACAGTATAATATGTCATTACATCCCTCTCCACTGTTAACAGATTTATTATCTATTGGATATGTCTATTTAGCCATACATTTAATATATCCTTGCACTCCATCTGACCTGCGCCCCGCTCTCTGTAGGATTCCATCTTTCCTCATCTTCTGCAGTTGGCTGAGCAAGGCCAGAGTGCGGGCATTGCAGGTGAGCAGGCTCTTGGAGGCCTCCAGGGCTTGCTCTCTCCTGGAGCAAGCTGCCAGTAGCTTACTGGCCCCCTCCCGCATTCGCACCTCCCTCTCAATCTGCTTCAGCACCTCGTCTTCCTGTCCGAGGTTCTTGGAAAAAAGAACATGCTTTTTAATCAAAACTGTCAATATTTATGTTCTTTTGCCTCAAAAGAAAGAGAGATAAACAGCTTAGAGTGGCTGTTAATGAGAATGATCTGACCTCCAGGAACCAAAGAGTCAAACACTCAAACCATGAGATCACTGCATTTTTAGTCACAATGGCAGCTTGGCTCCAGTGTGTCGGTCCACCACTTTGGTCCAGACTGAAATATATCAACAACTTTGGCACGAAATTTGGCACAATGATTCATGGTCCCCAGCGGATGAACCCTAATTACTTTAGTGATCCACTGACTTTCCATCTAGCAGGTCCAAATATCCATTTATCAAGTGAAACAGCTCAACATTTACTGATAGGATTGGCACTAAAATGGTTCCCAGACCTAAAGATTGACCCCCTGATGTTTCCTTTAACACCACCATGTGGGTTTGAGTGAACTGTCTTGACAACCATTGGATGGATTGCCATGAAATTTGGTACAAACATTTATGTTCCATTTTAGCATTGTGACTGTGAGCATGCTGACGTTGCCATTTAGCCCAAAGCACCACTGTGCAGCCTCATGGAGCTGCTAGCAGGCTGCAGAGGGGGGGTGTCAGAATGTGAGGGGGTGTGATTTCAATTCCAATTTCCAGTTGTTGTTGTTGATGGTACAGTAATAAACAGGACTGTTGTATAATATCCGGTGGTAGTCACCATTATCAAATACTCTGCCGATCCTTCTGGCAACAGGCTCCAAACACACTGACCCAGACCTGTTACATAAGACCAGGCCAGGACCCATGGGGTGACAGGGTTAAATTAGTGCATCACATTAATCCCTGGATATAGTCCAGCTGTCAGAGCCTCAGGACTAAACTGATTTCAGGTGAGCTGGTTAGATCACAAAGCAATGATAAGGTGCATGTTGACTTCACAATAGAGCATGTAGCCTTTGTCTTTGTGTGTGACAACAGATTTTATACAGAGAGAGCAGTGGAAAAACCCTGGACCCAAAGTCCACTTGCAGTAGATGGAATTCCTTAGTTGATCTTCATTGATCCACTTAGCAGCATGTTTCCCAATGAGCTTCATATATGAGAGGCTTTGGTTGAGAGTGCTGTTTGATTTGTTTCACAGTGGACAATCATTACATACTGTGACTTGTTGGTTAATGCCACACTCTTGGGAACAGTGTTTTGAGGTTTACCATGCATTAATAAGCCACACATCTGAAGTGAAGTACAGCTGTGGGGTTCAGAAGGTTGTTGCACCTGAGCTCTGTTCATATGGTGTGTTTTTGTTCTGATTAGAGTCCAAATAATTACATAACCTGTAGTTAACTCAACTGGTTTAGCGATGGTTCATTTGTGCCATACTGCTATGTCTCTCAAATAATATCAAGCGCACACTGGAGACTGAGAATGATGCAGACTGATTATGATCAACTATATTTGTTTTTCACAAAAACACAGTACATGTATTCCAAAGGCATCCATTGTTTGTTAAAGTACAAATCACTCAAGATTTTTGTTGACTTTTTGTTACCATGTAAATTGACAATTACCTGTATGTTATCTTTTAAAAAAAGGTTTTGCACCTACAGTTAATGAACATGAATTCTACACACATTCCCGTACTGAACCGCAATATGAACACCTGTAATGAATCATTCAAAATAAACTAAAATCCTCTTCTTTCACTAACCTGGGTATTATCAGTCATGTTCCTTCTCTGCAGTGCCTCAGAGGTCTGCTCCAGTCTGTGTGCAGTCAGCAGGCAGTAAAGCGAGTGGACTGACGGATCTCACAGCAGATTGAAAGTGTTAGAGTGGACCTGCACACAGAGCAGTTCGTTACTCAACAGAACGATCAAAACAGTCTTAAGCCTCAGTACAAGAGGTTGCAGCAAGAGGGACTAGTGGAGTCTCGAACCTTAAAACCTTCTCTCAGCTCTATCACATGCAACAACGAACGCCTAACTATACAGATATATTATACAAGAATAATATATATATATATATATATATATATACACACACATACATACATACATACACACACACACACACACACACACACACACAAATTGCATCAAAATAATATTAGTTTATAAGTAAGTAATGGGGGATTGACCCATTATGATTAACACTGTACATTTCTATGCAATTCAATACTGAAACCATTACCACTTATTACCACTGAGAAGCTTCTCATGTTCCCATGTGACTGAGTCAGAGAGGTGACTACACACTGGTATGGCGAGAAATTGGATTGCACAATTGCGTGATGTAGTATTTCTCAAAACCTTACTGTGCCACAGTATGTATCGTAGGAGGATACAGTTTCACAAGAAGACACTAAACACATTTCAACATTCAAAAAAGAACCAGTAAACTAGCATCCACATAAATGAGACTGAACCAAGTGATGGTGGAAGAATACATTTTATTCAGATCTTACATAATTCCACGTTTTACTTTTAATGAACTAATGAAATATTCAAGGTAAATAACACATGATGTGTTTTTGTTTCAAGTATCAAACAGAAAAACTGAGTGCTGCATATCTGTACAAGGACCTCTGAACGTTCAACGGATCTACACTATATACAGAATAATAAACCTACGCTTGTTAGCAAAAATAATTCTCTGCTGTGTACGGGGTGAATTTGCAGTCTATAATGATGCTACTTTACCAAATGAAATCCTGTCTGTGTCTTGTTTTCTAAATGAAAAGTCCATTTTAAGACATCTTTTGTTTTGTCAAAAAAAAAAAAAAATTGGTTTCAGACTAGAAAAGATGATTTAAAATTAGCACAAAAACACACGGAAGAAAAACTAAAAAAGGTAATACACTTAAACGTACAAAGGTACATGATGTCAAGTAATCCGGGTATGTTTTTCTACCTGAGACCAATGTTTGACCAATGGTCTGTGTTAGAACAGAACAGATATGAAAAGCATAAATAAAAAAACACTTTGCTATTTTACAATATTTACATTTTCACAGGTACTTGGCACCTGTGACTCAACTGAGGCTCGAAACATAATGAATAATTGGGAAAAGCTGCCACCTCTTCAGTCAAAATACTGATTTACCAGTGTGTTGGTTATGAATGTGTACAATTCAATACTTATTATTTGAACGAATAGCCGTTTAAGAAGGCATTTCAACTATTGTACATATTCAAAGTGCTTGTGAAAGTGAAAATGCATCTGTTAGTATAGTAAATTTAGCTTCAATTCTTTACAAGAGACAGCAAAAACAAAACGTTATAAATAAACTCTTTACAGACAAACATTTTAAAAGGCAAGCCACCCGCAGGTTCCTCCTGTCACTACACCTTTCTATGGCTTTTATCCTTCTTCCACTTCTGTAAAAATGTCACTTAAGAAGTATTGAGACACGCTGGTGGGCTCCTCCTCTGTCAAGCTGCACTCCGTACAGTCACTTTTCTGGGAAGCTGAAATCTACAACAAAAGAAGAACAAAGGTTCAAATGTAATAGACTCAGTGTGGGCGTGTAAAAATTCAGCTGAATTAAAATGGATCCCCATCCAGCCCTGTACCCTCCTCACCTCAGCTGTACTCTGAGACGTGCGAGGAGCCGGGTCTGAACGTAGTCGGCTGTGTTCAATGTCCACCTCTGGTTGTGTCGGTGACATGGGAGACAGAGTTAGGTGGGTTTCCTCCTGCGGCGGTGTCGGACTGGGTGTGGGAGCAACATCGCATGATGTTACAGGCGCTGGGGTAGATCGCTTCCCTGCTGCCCGCCGAGTTTTGACCTTAGGGCCCTGGGAAGCTGTTTTACCAGGTGGAGAATCACTTGAAGGGGCAGTTCTGCTCGTTTTGGGTTTTCTGTCAGGTATTGAAAAGAAAATGAATTGACATTTAATTACAATTGAGACAACAATGCATTTTATTTGACTGTTTTCCCTCACCTTTTCCAACAACTAGTCCCCCTAGTAGTCTGTGCAGTTTGTGTTCCTGAGCTGCTATCCTCCGGCTCCTCCACTTCCCCCAGAGTCTTCTTTTCTACATGATCACCACTTCCTCTCTGTGGTTGCACAGAGGGGCCAGGAAGCTCTAAGTCCTGGGTGGTGTTTGTGTGGATGGGAATTGTCTCTGCTTCCATCGCAGTGAGGGTCTTGCTGGCTTGTTTCTTCCTTGTAGTTTTGGTCTTAACCTGCCGTTTGGCTGGTTCAAAGAGAAAAGGGCACATGATAAGAAACAGGTCTGTGTTTTTACTGAGAGTGCATATGATGAGTAAGTATTTATCTCCTGCATACCTCCGCTTCGAGTGCCCATTAGCCTCTGCTTTGTAGGGGGAATTTCAGTCTCATCATTATTCTGTACACTCTCTGGTGATTTGGATGGCTGGACTGTAGTGCTCTCTGTTCCATAAACACAAACAATCCACGTTTACCATTAGGAATACGACATTAATCATTAGTTTAAATAAATGGCAGACTAATGCAATCAATCTACCATGTGGATCCACTGGATTCTCCATGATCGAACCCTGGTGTGGGTGAGACAAAGAAAGTGTCTGACAAATACAGATATGTTATCGCACTGCAACAACAAGTAGTTCCTTGCAGCTTCACTTACTATACATGCAGCTGGGTCCGGCCCAATATCTTTGACATTGATAAGGCCTGTCTCACCACTCTCTTCCATGGACAAAGGCACAGCGGTATTAGAGAGGGGCGCATCTCCTGCTGCTGCCAAACTCTCTCCAAGAACTCTGCTGAGGGGCGAAGAACGTTGTAGAATCAGACCCCCAAAAAAACAGGTCCATGCCTGCATGGACGGGGCACTTACCTCTGTTGCTGTATTGATGCATCTGTTGCAGGAAGATATGGGAGGGGTTCACACGCCTCCACTAATGAACAGACTGGGATCGCAGTCAGCGAGAGGATGAAAAACGGCTCATCTGGATCTGAAGGCATCTGCTCTGGCAGCACTGACAGTGAGAGGGTTTATTCAGAACCATGGGACATATGCTGTAGATAAGTCACAGTAGAAAATTAAGTGATGACTGACAGGTGATCTGTAACTGACTTACTGTCGGGAAATATTGAGAGACTTGGTTGACTTTGGGTCGCTTCTGTACTTGGTGTTGATGCATCCTGGGATTGTGAAGAGAATCAGAGGACACATTTGAGGTTTAATCCTTAAAATGGGTATAAGAGCTTCTTGACCGAGATTACACACCAGCCTTATAGTTGCAATGACTTGTAGTGTTTAGTGTTTTGTTGGTACTTTACAGCCATACACAACCCTTTTTGCCACATCTTCATCACGTTCCAAATGTGTTCATTTAAACAATTTAAATGTTAATACAGATATTATTGCTGGTTTGTAATACCACTTAGTGGATTAGTGGATAAATCTGGACATTTCAGGAATGTCTTTATTACTTTTAACTAACTACTTCCACCATTTATTTATTATGTTTAGCTATTTAAAATGTGGATCCATTACTTGAAGCTAACTATTCAGTGCTTTTCATACATTCGCAACATGTTCTAATTTCAGATTTTGATGTTAATTAATGCTCTTTGTTATTAGCATGTTGTTGTATTAACAAGCTTAACAGGATTGTCAACACAAGAGGACACTGCAATCATAGATACAATCAATCAATACATAATAAATCTATACCTGAGTAGGATTGTCAGGTGCTTGCGTCACGCAGCCCAGAAAGGATCCAGCAACATCTGGAGGGGAATTTTGGTTACAACCTTGTTCAATAGCGCCCTCTACTGGTTCCTGAATATCGGGCTGCAGTTCAGACACAGGTTTGTGGGAAATCGAAGCATCCACACCTTCTGAGTGAGTACCAGCCTCTGCAGAGAGAGAAGAACCATTAGTGATCAACCAACGTACTGCAGGGCATTGGATGGCAGTAATCCTGAACCGGCTCAGCATTCTTTGAGGTAATGGACTCAGTGTCAAACCTGCTTGTGCTTGCTTTGTTTTCTGGACTTGTTGGGGTTGTGGAGGTTGGCTGCTGGGTCCCAGATTGGGTTTGGGTTTGATGAGCCGGCCTCTACGAGTCTGAGGAGCTTTACTTGAGGACTTGGAGGAGTCGGTTGGCTCAGACTGATTAACAACACTGCTTTAAGTGGAAAACAAACTGTTAAAAGAGAAACTAATAATTCCTTTAAAACAGTAGGCTGTAAATAAGACACTTTGAAGACAGAGTCAGGACAATATGATCATGTCTTACCTTCGAGCAGCTGATTGATTCGTTTCAGAACACTGTTGGACTGAATCCTGACTCTGGGCCTCAGAGTCCTTCTGTGAACGTGGCTGCGGAGAGCTTTCTTTTGGATCTGCTGACTCTGCTGAGCCATGTTCTGAAGACTGGACATCTGAAAAAGCAGTTGGAACATCTGTTGGTTTGGTATTTGTCTCTGTAGCTCTAATGGACAAGTCCTGTTTGCAGTCAAATTGTGAAGCAGGTCCAGCCTCCAACTTGTCATTATTTGACGTTTTGCTCCCTGCGGGTTTTTCACTCCTCTTATTTTCAAGAAGTGAGTCTGTCAGCACAGACGGATTCTCAGCAAGCCCAGATGTCGCTATGAAGATGCCATCAGATGACGTACGCGTATCATTTGTTCTGTCTAGGGACTTTTCTGACTCTGTGGCTCCTAACTTTATTGAGCCCAGACGTTCTGTACGTAATGAACAATGTGTTGTCAAGTGCGCGCTGTCATTCCCTGCGAGTTTCAGTTCAGTTTGTGCATTGTTATTGTCTGCAGACTGTTGTTCTGAGGTGACCTTTGAAGATTTTAACTCCGGTTTTGTCTGTGTAGTTCTGGTGGATGATCCTAAATTGGGCCTGGGTTTGACCTTGGGAAAGCGTTGTCTTCTTTGAGGTATAATCTTTTCCGAGGCCTCTGAGCTCGAGTCCAGCGCTCTTCCAACATCTGTCTTTTGGTCTTCGGCTGAAGAGAATTCCTCTGTGGGTTTATGAGTAGAGCATAATTCCAATGATGGTGCTGAAACTGCAGCATTGCCAGGACTTTTCATCTGGCTTGGTTCTTCAGGAGGGGTGGTGCTGCACGTCGGCTGGGCTTCCACCTCTGCTATTGTGCTGGAGGGTTTCTCCAGAAGCTGCATGTGTGAGACAGGGTCTTTTGTGGTTCGAGGTTTAGACCGCACAACTCTTGATGTCTGTTGTAAATTGGGTTTGACTTTTTGTAATTGACTCCTCCTAGTCTGATGAGTAGATACGACTTCACTCTCTTCTTTCTGACTGACAGGTAACTCCTCTACATGTGTGACACATGAAGCAGGATGGTCTCTGCTCTCTTGGGCGGGGGCGGACTCTATGTTTGACGCTGGCCTTGTGTCTCTGGTGTCCTGCCCCATACTGGATTCAAACTTCGTTTCAGAGAAGTTCTGCTTTTCTGAGGCCCTCCGATCTGATGTTGTAGCATCTGATTCTACCTGACCAACATCTCTGACATCTGCTGAAGACAGTTCCTCTGTGGCTGTAAGAGTGCAGCCTATATTCAATGATGGTATCAAATCTGAAGCAGGACCAGTGCTTTGACTTGGTTTTTCAGGAGATGTGGTGCAAGTTTGTCCTGCTTCAACCTCTACTATTGTTTTTTCATGGAATTTGGGGTTTGGAGGTGGGTCTGAGTCTTTATCTACAGTGTCTTTTGTGGTTTGAGGTTTGGAATGTACAGTTCTTGATGTACGTGCTAGGTTGGGTTTGGG
This sequence comes from Nannoperca australis, assembly GCA_036023655.1. Taxonomy (NCBI): domain Eukaryota; kingdom Metazoa; phylum Chordata; class Actinopteri; order Centrarchiformes; family Percichthyidae; genus Nannoperca; species Nannoperca australis. The sequence continues at coordinate 16,100 of JAVQJD010104364.1, forward strand.
TTTGACTTTGTGGAATTTACTCTTCCTGGTCTGGTGAGTAGGTGCGTTTTCAATCTCTTCTTTCTGACTGACAGGTAACTCCTCTACAGGTGTGACACATGAAGCAGGATGGTCGCTGCTCTCTTGGGCGGGGGCGGACTCTATGTTTGACCTTTGTCCAACTGGTGATTCTGTGACTGGTGAGTCAGATGTCAGCGGATTACTACAACTACTCTCTGTTGTCCCAACGTGAGTCATGGGTTTTTCATCCGAGGACTCAGATGCTGGCCTTGTGGCTCTGGTGTCTTGCCCCATACTGGATTCAAACTGGGCGTCAGAAAAGCAGTGACTCAAGTTTTCTGATGTCGTTGCACCTGATTTTACGTGACCAATAGACCTCTCCTGACTGCCAGATGGCTCTTCTGTAAGTTTGACTTCAGTACAAGTAATATCAGCTTTTAACAATGTTTGGCTGTCTGCTGTCTCAGGGGTGTCCTCAGCAGCTGACAGCGTCTCAGTGGCTTGAGAAAGCTCGGGGCCAACTGTGTCTTCAGATGTCTTTACTGTTGGTGTCCCCGGTTGGGATTTTGACGGAGCAGCCCTTGAGGCTTGGCCTAGGTTAGGTTTTGGCTTTACCTTGGATAAGCGTCCGCTCCTGGTTTGTGGAGAATCTTTCTCTGAGCTCTCTGGACTTGACTGCAACCGAGGAGAATCAGAAGCAGTCAAGAGGACGCTGGTTTTAATAATGGGAATGTCACCACTGTCTGTTGTGTTGTTTTGTAGCTCCACGGGAGCAACAGTTTTGGATGTTTCTGTGACTCCATGACCAGAAGTTGCAGATAGAAGAGAAGTGGAACTGCTCTCCTCTTGTGGAGCAGACTCTGGTGCAACCTCTTCTTCTAAGCTGGTTTCATTCACACTGACTGATGTTGTCCCTGCAATTAAAGATGATGGCACAATTTTCATTTACTGAAATTTCATACAAAATAAATGAAATACAATTCAAATACGAGGAATCTTGTGGCTTCTGTGTCTCTTACCTGTCATGTGATCTGGTATGGATATTTGATTCTGTGCTGACTGAGAGAGGTGAGCCAGGTTGCCAATGGTCAACAGGGTTTGAGCAGCCTCATTGTAGCTCTTGTCCTCAGATCCTGAAACATAAAGACCCCATACAATTGACATTTTGAGAATGTCTAAATATATTAAGTTTTCCACTGGAAGCTACTCAGAACACCACTTCAACATACCGTCTGTGTGTTCTGAAGAAAGGAAGTCTATAACATCCTGCAACGGAAACAAACATATTGTAAGTCACATCAAAAGTGTCCCATATAAGACATACTAGTTGTGAAAGGATGTAAGGTATATGGAAAACATATATTACAGTAGCCCCAGGTACACTTCTATGTCATTTTCTTTCTACGTCTTAGTCAGTTGATTACATCTGGACACAAAACGTTTGCTATGAGTTCATCCATCTTCATTTAGAGTGTGAAAAAACTAAGTCACAATATGAACGAAATGATAAGTGTAACTGGGAATAATGGTTACGTTTCACTGGGATTACATTTTAGGACACTTACAACTAGCAGGTCCAACTGATGTTCACAGGATTCAGCTGTGTCATTCTGTACCAGCTCACAAGAGACATCAGGGCACAGTGCATCTTGGGAGATGCCCAACACATCAGGCATATTGGCCAAGATATCAAGCTACGTATGGGACGGGGGGGGGGGGTCAGAGTGGAGGGTTTGAAATGTGAAATGTAAAACCATGCACAAAAAAAAACTAATGAAACAACCACAAACATGCTTGTAAACATAAAACGAATGGATGGTGTGTATTTCACAACAACACATGACGGGAAACGGTTTCTCATACCTCCTCCATAGTCTCTTCCACTTCTGATATCACAGGACGTGGGGACCGCAGGCTGGCAGGCACAAACACAGGGGCAAGGCCGTCCTTACTGGAGCTACAAGCAGGGAGCTGCTCCTCCTCCTCCACCTCTTCTTCCTCCAACTGCTTTTCATTCTCATCATCGCTGTATTCCGACTGAGAAGCCCTGAGGGTGACTAGTTTGGGCTTTTTGGACTCTGGGGTGGATTCTGACTTTAATGCTCTTCCCCTCTTGACTTTGTATTTGGGTTTAGGCCTGGCAGCAGAAGCAGTGGAGCCCTCCGGTGAGGCAGGAGTGGTTTCAGATGCAGAGGAGTGTGCATCCTCTTTGGCAGGGTAAGTCAAGGGCTTGATGGGTTTGGGCACCCTCCCATACCTACAAAATACAATCACACATGGATCAACCACTCCTATATTATTATCTGCGGGACTAGGGAATGGAAATGTTTCTGGATACAATGTTGAGTCCTGAAATGTGTGAAAACAGGAAATATTGTACCTGGTGGCCGTCGGAGGTTGAACGCTGCCATCCTCTTCTTCAGATGAAACGTTGTCATTGGCTGACTTCCTCTTTTTAGCTTGCCTCAAAGGTGATGCTTCTTTATTCGCCTAAAAAAACGGTTCGCATAACTTTCAGTGAGGCAAAGTCAAAATGTGTGAAAAGATCGAAGGATTCCAAACTGAAACAATAACCTGCTCTCCAGAGGCTCCATCATTCACACTCCCGTCCCCTTTATCTGACACAATACCGTTGGTGTTTGTGGAGGGTGGTGGAGGCTTTTTACTCCACTTCCGGCCCAAAGGCAGCACTGGTTTTGGTGCTCGGCCTCGTGAGAGTTTAGCGGGCTTAATTGCGGTGTCCTTGGCTGCAGTCGAAGACTTTTCAGGCCTGCAAACCAGGACAAAACAGATCAATTTAATGCCAAATGGAGGTCAAAAAACCCAACTTTATTTAAAACAACATTTAGAAAAGTTTCATTACGCGTCAGGAACTGCTGCCTCAGCGTCTTCGGGTATGTAGACCTCATCTGAGCAGATGAAAACAAAAACGAAATTAAGCCACAAGCAACAGTCGACAAGGGCCACACAGAAATGGAGAAAAGGGGTCAGGAGGACATTTTTAATATTGCTTGCCCTAGGACAATATGCCATCAGTTAGGCACAGCAAAACGGCAGCTCCCATGGATCTACATTCTACAGTACAATGTGTGTGCATTATTTAAATCTGCCTGAAATAACTGATTGCTCCTTCACCTTGTTCATTGATCTTTTTGCCCGTTTTGTTTGTCTTGTCATTGGGCTCCTCGGTCGAGGCCTCCTGTTTATTCTTTCTTTTGCGCTTCTTCTTAGGCTTAGAAACAGGGCTTCCTCCCTCGTTACAGAGCTCTTCATTCTCTTTCTCTCCCTCCTCCCCCTCCAAGTCAGGCATTTCACTCTCCTCTTCTTCATCTTCTTCTTCCACGTCACTCAGCTTCCTTCCTTTTTTGCCTGAAGAGGGGATTAGAACAGACAAGCCAGAATAATATGTAAGTTATGAAAGAGGATTACACAGATCACTGAGTATTAAACCTGATACAAAGCACGGAGAGATAGGTACCCTTTGCCTTTCTCTTGTGCTTCTTTGGGGAGTTCTTCTCGGCGAGTGACTTGAGTTTCTTCCTGTTTTTCTGAACTTCCAGAATCTTCTCCAGCAGCTTCGAAAAATACTCTATGTCCAGTTTGCGCCTCTCTCCTACAAAACAATGGGCAGCAAATATTGCATCAAAATATATACTGGCAACATTTATCATGTAATGTTATATTCAAGCAGCTAAACATTGTGTCCTACTGAAAACTTACTGAAAGCTTTGTCAATCCTCCAGGAATTCTCTCGCTCTTCTTTTTTGAATTTGTTCTGAAAGTTTAAATCAATGCTATTAACGCAAACAAACACTTATTTGTGTATTCATTGAAGCAGTGTGCTGCTTCTTCTCTAAATTATGTTTATCTGTCTTCATCACTGACCTTGATCTCGGATCGAGCTCTGTGAGGAAACAGTTGACAAATCATGGAAAAGTCAGTGCCCACCATGCTAACTGCCAGGAAGAACATGTCCGTCTCTGATGGCAAACAAAAACAATCATGACACAAAAAAAAACAGTATGAACAGTGCACCAGAGTTCTAGAAAAGATTTTATAACTCAGGTATCCATTATCAGTTGAACCTTCACTGGACCAGGGCTTCGAGTAGGTCCCTTTTCTGAAGCTTGAGTAAGTTGTAGTGGAGCCACGCTCGAAGATGGGGTCTCGATCTTTTGCTGGGTTTGGCCCTTTGGCTCGCTGGACCTCCACCGTCAAGCTGAGACACAAGTTGAGAGGACGTGGTTCCAGCATCTCCAATATCACAGTTATGTAGCAATGTTCACAGGGATAACACGTAGGAACGCACAGTCCACTGACCTCTCTTCATCAATGATCAGCGAGCCATCCTCTGCTACTTTGACCTGAGGAACCATGAGCGCTTCATCCACCTCTTCCTCTGCCTCTTCCTCTTCCTCCTCCTCGTCTCTCAGGCTTGCAATTTTAGGGGTGACTTCGGGTTCCTGCGCCCTCTCTGGTGACCTGCAGGGGTTACATTGCAAACATCAGGCACAAGGAGTGGGGTCGGAATACAAGCAACAGGTACATCTCATGATGTCAGCATATAAACTGCGGCTGGCGATGGAATATTGGTTAAAAGTGTAGTGCATTATCCAGACTATTCCACTATTGATTGTGTAGATGAAACACCAGATTATGTTTGAAATCAAGGAGTATGTTCAAATTCAAGCATATTTCTAACCTTAAAAACATAATGGTAAAAATTAAGCATTTTCCAAACTTTCAAGACTTTGTCCAAACCCCTCAAGTTTTAAATCTCTATACTAATGGCAGGTAAAAACACATCACCATGTTACAGTTTTAACAGACAGTAACAATAAGACATCAAATCTTTTTCAGTACTGGAGTACGGATACAAATAAGGAAAGTAAGGAAAGAGATTTTAGAACAATGATGAGACAAACTTACTCTTCTCTTTCTGGAGAAGGTGGGACTACAGTCTCATTCTCCTGAGCTGAGTCTTCCAAACTAGAGCTGGAAAAATAATAGTCACGTGATACACGACACACACATAAAAAACCTAAACGTTCTTGTGAAATAAATTCCAGGATAATCAATAGAACGCATTATCTCTGAAGGTAAGGATTAAATGTCTAATGGAAACACAAGGTGGACTAAGTTGCAGAGGACACACTTACGTCATGGGGTTAGACACTGGCAGATAACGGATAAGGTCCCTCATGGTCATTTTGGCAGGATCTAAAGTATATTCCTTTGCACGTGCCCTAGCTTTCTTGATTTTCTGCAACATCAAATTACAACACTCTTTTAATGTAATGAGTCAAGATATTTACGGTATTTATCTAATTAACATGTTACTGAGAAGGTGAAGAGAATGAAGGGGAGTTTACCTTTTCCTTGTGTATCTCCTGTTTGAGCAACTCTCGGAGCTTTCGGGCCTTTGCGAGCCTCTGCAAGTCTGACGGGTCATTCAGGAGCCTACTCAAGGAGTACGCTGGAGAGGACAGTGAAAGCCCACTCTTAGATGACACTAGAGGCTTGGCTTTCTCGGATAACTCAATAGCTGCTTTGTCTGGTAGAGAAGGGGGCACTTTATCTGGTAGTCTGGCGGGAGCTACTTTAACTTGACCGCCTGACGTGCTTTCTAATTGTTTGCTGCCGTCCGCTGGCAGGTGTGTTTGTTCTAGCGAGTCCTCAGCTGGAGGTACAGCTGGAGGTACAGCTGAAGGTCCTGAATTGTCTGAAGAAGTGAGGGTGGGTGTGGGCTGCACATCGAGCTGCTTGCTCTCTTCTGAAGGCCTCCGTTGCCTTGGGGACTGGAGTCCCTGAGCGGCTGCTGTAGTCGCAGTTTGGCTGGACGTTGTTGGCTTCTCAAGGTCTGAGCCAGGGGCTTCAACAGGAGTTTCAGAGACAGCCTTGACAGGGGACTTTGGCGTCCGAGCAGCAAGGGTGGAGGGGCGGCCTGGAGCCACTTTGGGCTTGATAGAAAACCGCTTCCTTCTCTGGACTGCTGCTGAAGAGCTGGTACCTTCCCCATTTGGGTCATTACCATCCCTAAATAACAGTAAGAATGGTTATTTTTGTTACACACAACAAAAGAGCGGTTATTCTAAAATACATTTTAGAAGCCATTTAAAGCTCGTTACTCACCCTGGGGCTGTAGGTTTGTCTGATGGGGTCACGACAGACGTGTTATCTGTCACAGCAGCAGCAGCGATGCTCTCACTGACCTCTTTGGGGGTCTCAGTGGCCTCCTGGTTTACTGAAGGGGCTTCCTGAGGCGCTGCTGCTGTTCTCCCTGCTGTACTGACATTGGGCCGAACGCTAAATCTTGACCGACGAAACATTGTGACCTGAAAACACACAGGAAGTCAAGGCTGCATCAGCACTCCCAACGGTAAAACATGCCAACCAGCTGAAAGTGAAATATTCATAAAGAAAATTGTGAACATGAGGTGCCATTAAAAACAGTAGCAGTATGACCTATGTGCTTTACATAGCAAAACACTTAATCATATGCTCAGTCCTCAGAATAGAGCAAGTATCACTGCTCAGTACTAAGCATAATGTTTCTGATGTATGGTGGTAGTGGAAGAACAGAAATAAAGAACCTCTCATTACCATCAACATGTTGCAGTCTATTATCTGCTACAGCAGCAGTAGCAGCTTTCAATAATGACCATCTTATCAAAATGCAACCATGATTAAACTACTGTGGAAAATATCGTGTTAATATCGATTATGTGTTATTTTACTAATTCAAACGGTGTAATTGTAGTTCTGCGTTAGTACAGCGCCAACATATCTCTTACAAACATTAAGTATCCCGCTACATTAGCCAAGTACAGCAGCAATGCGGGAAACCATCGCTTACTGCGGTAGCACAAGCAAATACATATACACGTATATTTGAAGGTAACGTAGGTGTTGTGCAAACCTCAGCACCGGTTTAACTGACAGGACTAGTGGCGCTGACAGCTGAGATGCCATTAAGTCTGGCCGTGAAGGAAATGCCTGCAGAGGTTTAATGAGCTAACACGCATTGTTCAAATGAATGCACGACACAGAGAAAAGCGTCACTACAGTACAAAAGACAAGTCGGAAAGTGCACAAAGCTGGGCTCAAACTCGCATAACAACACTTTTAGTATGCGGGTCTTCCTGACTTGGACCGCCCTGTTGTTAATGTTTAGAAGCTGCGGCGGCTTCACGTTTATCTTTTTATTTCGCCTACATGTGTTATTTTGCTTGTAACAACGTACCTGTTCAACAATGTGCCGTTTGCTGGGAGAAATTAGCTTTCATTAATTGACGACGAGTGGAAGGTAGCGGACCCCATGCACTCACTAGTCCGCCATGTTTTTCATGACGTGAAGGTTTCGTGAGCGAAAGGGGTTGTGGGAAATGTAGTTAGATAGAGGCAAAGAGCTGGATGAGGCAACTTAAGGCAGGAGTCATATAAATATGTATATATGTGTGTGTGTGTGTGTGTGTGTGTGTGTGCTTATTAGCCTATTGTTAAATGTTTTCATTTTTTCAATTCTTTCCCCAGAAATATATTAGTGTGAACAGATTACTAAATAATATGGGATATCCATAAAGATAACTAGAATACTACTTATATTTTTGATACTATATGTACATTTTGCTGATAATACTTAATGTACTTTTACTTCTGTAAAATATACACTGAATGGCCTTTACTTGTATTACAGCAGTGTTGTCTTGTATCTGAATATCTAAATACTTCTTTCCCTTTAGGATTATACGCTTAATTCCCTGGCTATTGTGTTTTTATTTATATTCTTTAAAAATACGGAACCGGAAAAGGATCCCAACTGGGGATTTGTTGCAGTTAAATCCAATTGGGTTACTGCATAGACATGCTCTACTTAATGTTTCCTGCTCATGTCATAAAGATGTACATTTCTAAGCTGCTAAAAGGCCAGTTTTGCAATTTTGAGTATTAACTTTTTTCTCTCTTGTGAGTAGTATTGAATTTCCATTTTTTTTAAATATACAGTATATCTTTTTGACTGTTGAACCTCCAGTGGGTTGCAAACTCATGATTCACTAACTCAGTCGAACACCTTGCAGCGTTATGATTGAATTATTTTATTTCTTTAACACAGACAGCATCAGCAGTAAACCTCTTTGGACGTGCATTCTCTCACACACAACATTTCTTTCTTCAGCAGATCACGACATAACATTTACTAACATCTTCAGAAATAAGGGAACTACTGATTGGACAGAAAAAAACAACAACATCAGGAATGAAGGGTGTAAAAGAAGGGTGGGTCGGGGACAAGAGTTCATCATTTGGATTGTCTTGCGCACGTTGTAGCAGCTTGTCCCAAAGATGTTATTTGATGTGAAGATCTCCATTTGCTCCATTTAAACTGTGAGGGCAGAGATAAGAGGGGGGAAATAAAAATAGGGTTCATCCTGTATAGATGAATTCTGTTAAGGAATAAACAAATATGAACACATACTTATGGACAAAGTCAAGGTCAAGCAAATGGATTTCCAAAAGGATCCCCAAAAGCAGATGTTGAACCAGAAGTCTGACCAGCAGTAGCAGTCTGCTGTAAGATTGAGGGAAAAACAGGCCAAAATTACAAATTATTGTGATACTTGAAGCAGTGTAAATATGTATCTGTGTGAATTTCTGTACCACAGCTACAGGCGGCACGCCGAACGGACTGGCATCTGGGGCCCCAAAGGCTTTATCAAACATGTCCTGGTTGTTTGTGATGGGAGCAGAAGAGAAGGCGGCATTGAGGAGGCCAGTGTTAAAGCTTGAAGCCGCAGCTGGTGCAGGAGCTGATTTAAGAACATCTAAAACACACACACACACACACACACACACACACACACACACACACACACACACACACACACACACACACAGTACAACAGATGGCACACTTAGTGACAAATCTC
>JAVQJD010104369.1:0-13242 GCA_036023655.1 Nannoperca australis
CCCCCCCCCCCCCCCCCCCCCCCCCCCCCCCCCCCCCCCCCCCCCCCCCCCCCCCCCCCCCCCCCCCCCCCCCCCCCCCCCCCCGCCCGGAGGGACCAAGAGTTTTATCGCAGACACAGTGTGACAGAAATGAAGGAAGACTCCAGTAAAACTCTCTCTGCAGCGGCCCGCAGATCCTTCTTCAGGAGGAAACAGAAACACAAACGCAGCAGCTCCAAAGACAGCAAAGAGATGGTGGCTCTGGACACCATCAGTACAGACTCAATCCCTTTCCTTGACGGTGACAAGAAAGCTTTAGATGTTTTTGATAAAAAAAAAAAAAAAACGGCAGCATGGCACCATGAAAATGTGTGCTGAAAGTAATATTTTATTGATCTGTGTGTGTGTTCTTTGCATCAGACTGTGTGAGCCTGGCATACCAGAGGGTCCAGAAGGTGGAGTGCGCCTCACCCCGACCAGTACTCATCCTTGGGCCGCTCACGGACCCCGTCAAGGAAATGCTGGTCAAGGAGTCTCCTGGGAAGTTCTGCAGATGTGTACTGGGTGAGTTTCCCTCCAGATGTTTATCAGTCCTTCAAATCTACATACTTCATAGTTGTTCGATAATTCTGCATTGAAAATAAGACTTTAGGCTCCAAGAAATAGGGAGGGTTGGTTTGTACAGTAATTAAAAAATGTAATTTGCATTATATAATTTGTTTACGCCACGAGGAATATCCATGATTTGTTTGATGAGTTTTCTTTACTCATTCACTCTTTCTGTCATGCCTGCAGAGGTGATGAAGGCATCCCAGCAAGCCATCGAGCGGGGCGTCAAAGACTGCCTCTTCATCGACTACAAGCGCAGGAGTGGCCATTTTGATGTGACCACTGTTGCTTCTATAAAGGAAATAACAGATAAGGTATTAGTCAGTGCTTGTCTTTCTCATTTGATTTTATCTGGGAAGATAAAGTGGGTTCAGTTTGTCTTTTTATTTCTGTGTTTGCTCAATATAAGCTACCATTGTTGATTCCTGAAAATTTTCATTGTTGTCACGCCTTTTTTAAAACGGTGTTTTGAATCATTTTGATTGTTGAACTGTTGAAGTGATGTTCTGTTTTCTTTTTTGGACACAGGGCTGTCACTGTTTGCTCGACATTGCCCCGCACGCCATCGAAAGGCTCCACAGCGTTCACATTTATCCAATTGTTGTTTTTGTTCGCTACAAAAACGCCAAGCAGATCAAGTAAGTAACAACCTGTTTTCTAATACAAAGTAGTTTCTTTGAACCAGATATACTGTCCTGGTGCTGTGGCATCCTCGTGGTGTGTGTGGATGGATGGAGCAGGATAAGCCTTCACACTCTATCCCACCATGAACCCGTCGGCGCGTCTGTCAAAGCGCACCACCCCACCACGAACTCTTGCATAATCCCAAACAGCTGGTTAAACATGCCTGTTTTTTCTTTCTTTTTAAAATAAAGTCTCTCAGTGCTGGATTTCGTCTTCACTTGGTATTTCTTACTTGTCTATAAAAGTTTGCCAAGATTCAACAGAAATTGTTGACAGAAATATGTCAATACCTGATAAACAATAGATAAACTTTGCCTAATTTGTGACTGAGTTTCAGAAAAGATTAATATTTTTATATTTATAGATTTAAATATGTATCCCATGACCGTCACTGGCAAAATAAGTAACAAGTGAATTATACATCTGAGCAGATACTTTTATCGGTTAAATATTAAAAGCTCTGAATGATTGACGGCCTAATTAGTCACAATCAGAATGTAAGAAAGTTAAGTGGTCACTGCTGTTGGATCCATACCTCCAAGGGCTCTGATCAGCATCCCTATGTTTTTTTCTTCTTCACAGGGAGCAGAAAGATCCGGTTTATCTGCGGGACAAAGTATCTCAAAAACATTCCAAGGAGCAATTTGAAAGTGCACAGAAGATAGAGCAAGAGTACAGCAAATTCTTCACAGGTTTGTATGCAACCAAACATCATACAACATGCCAATTCTGTGTTTTTAATCTGTCAGTCAGTACTTTTCTTTATAAATGTTCCGTCGGTTTTCAATAAGTCTCCTTTACTTTACAGGTATTGTCCAAGGCGGCACCCTCCCTTACATTTGCACTCAGATCATGACTATAGTTGATCAAGAACAAAGTAAAGTCCTGTGGACTCCACTCGGCTGCCCCTAGAAGACACCGGCTGTCACTACAGCAAGCTGCGGCTTTCACCTCCATTCCCCAAACACTATTAACCCTTTCACCCTATACCAATAGGTACACTACAGTGAGCTAGTTATGTAAATTATTGATATATTTTTTATTTTGTCTTTGTTATGATTTAAATCAGAGCCTCCTTTTGTTTGTGATGTACTCCGGAGCAGGTTAGTAGCACTGGATCTCGATGTTAAAGTTTTTTCAGTCTTCCCTAAGGGTTTCTGGTTGTGTATTTATAATGCTGCATTGTAAGCGTCCGTTTACAGTCAAAAGACGAGTCTGACTATTGGTGTTCAATATTTGCTTGAATGCGTCTCCCTCCCTCCTTGTGTAAACAAACCTCAACACTAATGAAGTTCAGCCACCCCTGACCCACCCGTGTACCAAATGACATTTGTGGTTTCCCTACAATTATGCATCCATTTGACGACGACTGACAACTAATTGTTTGTTTGTTTGTTGTGTGTGTGTGTGTGTGTGTGAGAGAGAGAGAGAGAGAGAGAGAGAATATTAAGACTGTTGTAATGTCAATTTCAGTTGAGTTGAATCGTGGTTGTTAGCGTGAATGCTATAGAAATGGAATGCTAGGATCAGACATCACATTCCTCATGGTGTTTCATCACAAAAGTGCAAAAGCATCAAACCTCTTGAAGTATGTAGCTGTGGTCTTACTGAACCTGACTTCCCGCAGTGACGGCCGTGACAACTCAAAACACATCGATGTTTGCTCTATGCATTGTGTTTCTATAGTAGCTGGGTGTGTGGACAGTTTATGGGCCTTTCGGAAGTGCCTTCGGAGAAGAAGCCTGATCTGAAACCAGCCCCTGGTCACTTAGCCTGAACGTTAAGAGGATTTTCTCTTTCACATCCAATGCATTCTTTCACCCAACATGGACTAGATGATTTAGGGGCTGGTTTGAGACCAGTATTGTGTAGAGCGCATGACAATGGTGAGGTTTTGAGGGTAGGCCAAAACGGCGGCCAACGGGTTAACTCCTCAGAATGCACTCCAGGGCTAGACAGACCACTGTGTAACTATCATTCTATCTCTTAAACATATATTTAACAACGATATAGAGTATTACATATACAGTATGCAGATACATCTGAAAAAAGCATATATATATATATATATATATATATAAATAAATATATATTACATGTATTTTCACTAGGTCATACGCCTAGGAACGTCTGACGGTCAAGTCATGTTTTAGCAGGTATTAGCATGTTTTATTTTTTTTTAAAGAATTTATTTTAGTTTTTTGTGGTTGGTTGTCAGTCACTTATCGATGTACTCATTAAAAGATACACTATGAAGCAAAATGTGCAGGGTAATATCTTAAAGGATTTTCCTCTGAGCTGTTTAAATGTTAGTGACTTTTCATTGTTATTTAATTGTATTTTTTATTCAGGAGGCACAAAATATTGACAGAAATATTCTGCCCTTCCTCAAAAACCATATCCTGTATGTAATTGTGCCAAAATCCACTAAGGCAACTTTATCCTTTTATTTCTGTTTTGCACTTGTTTATCTGTTAACCTTAAACATGTAACTGTTCCTAGGTTTTCAGTAGACTATAAATAGGTACTATAATTTCTACTACAACTAATTCACGTTTTTATCTCTCACATCAGTTCCTTACATTTCATAGATGGCCTTTTATTCTTAATTAGAGAAAAAAAAGGATCACTTCTTATTTGAATTATTGAAAAAAGGGATCTATTCTTGCACAGTTTTTCAAAGGAAAATTGGTCCACGGGTTTGACTATTGGGCTAAAAGAGTAAGCAGAAGCAAACTATAATGTTACTATTTTTCTGAGTAGATAGCATATGTTAGAGAGAGAGAAAGAGAGCGGGAGACAACGTGAAATGGTTGTATTTTTAGAAAGGGTCTAGATGCCAGGTACTGATTGAACTTTTCTTTTATTAAAAAGAATGTGATTTGTATGTTGAGACATTAACATGAGAATAAAACTAATTTTCTGTATCACAACATGGACTTGGTCTGGATTTTTGTTAATCCTTGTAAAATTCTCTACTGCTATAATACTGAAAAGGTTTTACTCTGGGATTCACATTTCTTTTCTCCTCCCACACTCGGTTTGGTAACCACTTTATCGAGGACTGTTTAAGCAATGCCTAAGAACATGCTGCTCTGTCTCCTATTTTTATTTAGGTTATGTTTAAAGAAGGGCATGAAAGCAGAGGTTGAAAGTAGAGGTGAGGGAAAATTTTCTCTTAATGTCTCGCTGAAATGTGACTGTGTCCTTCAGAGATGTATTGGGGATGAAAGCAAATCCATTTAGCCGAAAGCGGCAGCAAATGAAAAAGTGGCAGATTAAATGGCCATCAATTTCTGAGTTGAGATAAGGTAGTGTGACAATATCTGCCAGGATCTCGGAGAGAAGGATAAAGATGTGGCCTTGCTTCAGAGTTACAGAAGCAGCTACGCTCTCGGGTTTATATACACTTTTAAAGACACTGGGGCTCTATCTGTTCTTCAGCAGCGCTACAGTCATACATCATGTTTTGCAGTTTGATGGTGACAGATCAATGTTTGCTGTCCTCACAATACTCACTAGAACATTGAGTCCAATAAGCTTACTTCTGTAAGAAAGATAAGGATTTAGTTAATTATCTTTAAAATTATTAAAACTAATTATGTAACTAATCAGGTATTCTTATTAGGATGAAAATATCTTGACTATCAAACTGCTAAATGTGAAATATTTTATTTGAGTTAATATGTCAGGTTTAGTCTTATTTGGTTTGAACATTTGACAGGATGTTAGAGCACATGTCTTTTTTTGCTTTTATCAGAGGTGCAAACCACACCAATGAATCAGACATGTACTTTGTTTGCAAGCATGTTTACATTTTTCACACTCAGCAAATAACGTTTGTATGTCTAATCCGGCACCCTTGAGAAAAAAAAGTTTGACAAATATGTGGCCAGCGATAGGAACATGAACATATATTGGGTCTGTGGAGATTTTAAAAACCATTATATATGATATTTCCGCAGCATTCTATGAGAGTTGTTTTCCATGCAGTTGGACAGCCTGTAGTCGCACCAGATCTTGCTGGTTGACTGGGTGCCTCTAGCTTGAGGCGGTTTCCTCCGAGCTCCGCATCCTGGCTCACATGGTCCTCTAAGGCGGTTTCCTCCAAGCTCCGCATCCAGGCTCACATGGTCCTCTAGCCATTGGTGTCACAGTGAATGACTACCCTCCAGCTGCCGGTCAGGCTCAGTGGGGCAAGAGAGTACCCATTGTCTCCAAAACACCAACCATGTCTAACGCCTTAAACTGCCTGCATCTCAGGTCTTATAGATGTACATTGGTGGGAGAATTCACTGTACGTTACCTAATGTTCTGCAGAGAATGTTGTTGAAAGTTTTGGTCACTAATTATTTTACACTACATCGGATATACGAGTAGGTGCTATGCCCTGCCCCAATGTCCTCCAAATGCTCTATTGCCTGTTTTAGAAAGGGCTAGGGTCTCCAGCTCTCCTGCTGGGGTGTCTGTTTCAAGACATCTGCTGACAGCTCAAGTGAACTTGAGAGGTCTTAAGTCTGACAGTGAAGGATCTTTGTAGTCCACATTGGCAAGTCGTGAAATTTCCCATCTCTCTGCGCGATGGGATGAATTTGTCCCGTTTGGCCTTCTGCAGGTTCTCCAACATGTTAACTCTAAATGTCTCCAAATGTTCTGCAGGATTACCACCTGACTGCTCTTATGTTAATCTCCTCATCTGTCACAATGACACCTTACGGCTAAAGTACTGCTGGCCCGCAAGAACCACTCGCCCAACAGCTGGCCTTTCACAGGGGATGATCAACTCAAGTCCCTTCTGCTTTGGCCAGCAATAAACACCAGCAAGATTTACTATGACATAATGTATGTAGCTTGTGCTGCTGATGCTCTCACTTTCTGTGACCTCTCTGGGAGCTTATTGTTGCTTTGGAATTTGGATCTCAATTGGCTCAGAGTTTGTATGGCAGCAGGATGGAGTTCTCTGTTGTGTTCCTTTCGTGTACATGAATAAACATTGCTTTCAATAGAAGGCCCGTAGTCTATACCTATTTGTGACTTACACCTTACTTGCTTCCTGATAATAACAAGATCATGATTTCATCATCAGCATTAGAAATCTTTATTGTTTATTATTTCCTCACCAGTATCACATTGGTTCTAGCCCCCCCCCCCCCAAAATGTTTTTATTAAAATGTTATATTTGAAAAAGAAAATGGCAGCAGATCCTCCCATTAGCCTGCTGTAGAGCAGCATCCTTTGC
The DNA here is from genome assembly GCA_036023655.1 of Nannoperca australis. Lineage (NCBI taxonomy): Eukaryota > Metazoa > Chordata > Actinopteri > Centrarchiformes > Percichthyidae > Nannoperca > Nannoperca australis. The sequence goes on from JAVQJD010104369.1 coordinate 6,512, forward strand.
CTTTAATGCGACAGTTCACCATTTCACCAGCAGGAGGACAACTTCAGAGCTGCAGCTCAGGGCCCATTCTTGAACACTTGCTGATCAGATGCTGTTCAGTGGTACCAAAATGCATAAATCAAGATTTACAAAGTATATTGCAAAAGAGCTATATTTTACAATTGTAACCTTTGTTTTACTTGTCCGATTCTGATTTGTGGTGTTTTGCTGCAGGATAGTCCTGGAGCAAACTTGATGTAAATGATGTGATGTAATTAGGACATACAAATCAGAGAGAACGTTACAAACGTGCCGCCTCAGAGATCCTTTTAGCTCTGTAACTGATATTTAATACCAGCCAATGGTGGATAGCACTGTTGGCTTGCACTGCCTCTTTTTTATGTAAGGTCAAAATTCTTGCATAGACATCCATAACTCTCAAGTGCTATAATTTACGGATTGCCTTGTCTTCAGTGTTTTACAGCTCGCCCCACTCCCAGGTTAAAAGATTCTGTTACAGCAGCTACTTCTGTAAATTTTCCCAGACAATAAATTACTATCACAGAACATATCTTATCTTATTCACACCTTACTTTGGCATGTTTACTTTTAAAATTGTCTGAGATCATATTAGCACATCACTGGACATTAATTAGGTTACTTATCTAATGGTTCAGATATTTGTTTATCATGTTGCCATATACTCTAAATCAAAAAGAGTGCAGAATGGATATGAACCTGTAATTGTACAGTCACTTACTTGAAGCAATCAAAAGAACTTGGGGGGACAGATTATTGAGGGTTTGTTGCAAACAACCTCCAAGAAGTCTGGAGCCTTGTGACACATATGGCTGTGTGCACCTGCCTGGTCTGGTGCTTAGGGGTCAGTGGTTATTCAGGGCCCCGAGCCAGCTGTTTCCCCATATCCTTTGGTCTGGCTGGCTACTTGAGGGGCATCCATGGGCAGCCATATACTACTGCTGGTCATACCTCACCGTCATCACCAATCCACACCTGTTTTTGACCTAATACGTGAGCTAAAAGTGTAAGCATATTACAGTTATTGACCGGACGGAAGGACACTCATAACACTCCCTCTCTCTCTGTCTGTGTGTGTGTGTGTGTGTGTGAGAGCGCGTTGGGCCTTATCTCAAGTTAATTTCTCAAAATGACAACAGGGACGCCCCCGTCATCCGTGGATGAAAAGCCACGGACTCGGGTGATTGAAAAAAGGAAGCACTATGCTTAATGAAAATTCAGTACAATAATACCCCTACAGGGACTGACAGTGTTGTAGTCAATGATAAGTAAACTCACTTTATTGTCGTTTTATATTCACCGGTATAAACACAAGACTCCTACGGGGACTTATCATTAGCTGTGAGGTTTATATACTGAGCTATAATCCTTAAATGTATCACCGGTCGATACGGTTCCTTTTCAAAGCCTCTTCGTTTTTTTGGCGACGTGCGTCATTGGCGCGCATCAAAGACGCAAATGCGCAATTGTAGCCTACCTCTTTTATACAGCCGAGCAGCGGACACCGATCGGTGCAAACACCGTCGCGGTATTATTACTGCCCTCTGTCCGTCTTTATTATTAGCGCTTCGCTCCGCCCTCCTACCTGTAAATCTCCCCGCTCTCCTCTGGAGCGGATCTGACAGGCGCTCTCAGCTGGCCGCTCCGTGCCAGGGCTGCAGGGGACCGAATGGAGACCGTCACATCCACCCGAGCGCTCGTCCTTTTACGCAGAATTGACAACGAAAACGCCCGCGAGAACGTGTAGTCTTCAGCACCGCAGTGACGGCTAACCAACTGTAGAAGTCAATTACATCTACTCTGTTCGTTTCTTTTTGTGTTCGATTTGTTGCAAGCCGTTCACGATCGACTCTGGAAGAAAGTGAAATCGATTCCTCCGCCTCCCCGACCGACGGGGTTCCTGAATGGAAGACGGCTAGAGAGGTCGCCTCGCCGAGAACGGGCTGTAACATTTATTTTCCCTGTCGCTGTGTTTACCACCATCCGAGAAATCATCGGCAGCCTCGACGGCTGCAAGCGACGCCGTCTTTAACATGGCTTTTGGCGTGAAAGAGGCAGAACTCCCCTCAGACTGAGGAGCGCCTAAGATTCGACATTATTTGCGGATTTAAATGCCTCTCTCCAAGGGCCACCGACCCGATATTTTGGCCAGTTTCGCGTGTGCGGTGTCTCACGCTGTCACGAATAAACAATTCACAGGCTGCTAAAAGACAGACAGAGACTCCATCGGGTGGGTGAACACAATCTACAGCGAAGAGGGGGATTTTTTTTTCTTTCTTCCAAGCAATATGGCTGGTGAGTGGGGCTGGGGACGCTGGCACAGGCTCTCCAAGGCTCCTAAATGCTAGCTGAGGCTGATGGCAACGTTCCCCATGGAAGCGACAGCTCTATGAGGACAAGCAATATCATTAACAGTATAAAGCCAGTCTCTTCAATCGTAATATCCAAGATGGAAGACGTTGTCATCCCGTTCTCGTCTGAGGTGCCCTGCGACAATAATGGACAGCGCATGTGGTGGGCATTCCTCGCCTCCTCCATGGTGACGTTTTTTGGGGGTCTCTTCATCATCCTGCTGTGGAGGACCCTCAAATATCTGTGGACTGTTTGCTGCCATTGCAACATCAAACCCAAGGTAAGGCTGCTGCTGTGTCCACAATCAGTTTGTAGATGTAAAATGTCTTTAAACGCCTCGTACATAACCACTGATGCACGTCCCTGTGTTTTTCTGTGTGACACTGGCCTGACTTCTTGTCCTGTGCTGTGTCACTAGGCTGCAGCCAATGGTTCCTCATCATCTGCAAACAGACATTAAGTGTAAATTGCAGTGGCTTGGTGACGAATGCATAGCTTTATGATTGTTGCTCTCCGCAGGCTGTGTGTACCAACTCCCACTCTTGAATGAAGGAGGTGGTGTTGTATGACAGTTATGGTGGGATCAGAGGGAAGCAGTTCCTTCATTTATTTTTAACCTTCAACAAAAGAATCTGAATATTCTCCTGCCACACCAACTTCTTGGATGAAAGTAAATGATTCAGGGGGCCATTGTTTCAAATGACCAAACATTTGATCCTGCACATTCCACCAGTGAGACCTAAAGAAATCCACCGAGACTTCTCATGCAGACCCAGTTACATCAAGGCCGTAGCTTTCATTGTGTGCAACAACTCTGCAATCCCTGGAAACATTATTCCTTCTTTTCACGGCTTTCTGTCATTTTATTCTGTAATTTGTTTTAAATGTGCACATTAAATATCTTTGTGGAATGATGAAGGTAACCCGTCTGCAGGACTAATCTAGAAATAGGATAAACAAGGGTGACTGCCCAATACTTTGCTTGGGGTGGCCTGCATCAAGGGTGAATCACGGCTGATTCATGTGTGTATTAGAGCCTGCTTCACACACGACACACACTTGTGTATAGTCCAAGTGGTCCCCTGGTTGAACAGAGGGCCAGTGAAAAGGGAATGTTGCAAGAGTGTGAAAAATATGACCTGGCATGGTTTTATTTCTATAATGCCTGTTTAGAATGAGAAAATATTTTGATATTTAAAAAGAAACGGGTAATGGTGAGTGTTGTGCCAATCTGTCTTTAGTTTTGATGCGAAGGGGTTCAAAAGAGGACGTAGTGACGATGATGGACGAAAGAAAGAGATAGTGAGGGTGAACTTCCCCGTCCTTGATAGGTTTGGGTTGTGTCCAATTCAAATGGATGAGCCATGTCCCTCCCGCTGCTCCTCTGTCATGTCCTTTTGCTGGCCGTGGCCCTTTTCTGCCCATTCGTGTTATTGTGGCGTTATGACAGGTGGGAGACAGCGCATGGAGTCATCATCCTTAACTAACGATAACCGCAGAAAATAACCTTCACTGAATGATGTAAGATGCAACAGTGGGTAGTTGTTTTGGTTTTATTTGGTCTTATTTCCTAGTGTTGGTTGTTTTGTGTCTAAACTGAGTGAAACATTCATGGGCAATAATTCCATATAATCATTTATCAATATTGAGTGGAATCATGTTGTGATGATATGATTACATCATGTTAAAGTTTTCAAAGAAATAGTTTTGAACAATTCTAAAAAATGGTTGTGAAGATTTGGTTTTACATTTGTGAAGCATATCTGACTATCTATTTCAAATGCAATATATTTATGTCATAAAAATTGATATCTAAAAGATATTCTGAATAATATTGTGATCTCCCAGCTCAAATTACACAGATCGTCTCAAGTTAAGGCTTTCTTCGTTACTTTTGAATTGTCCAGCCGGGCTATTGGACATTTTGAAAAGGACATTTACACAATGTCAGAGTTGAAATACAATCAAGCCTCCGGAATTCAGATTATTTTCAAGTCTGCTTGCAAAAAAAATGATCCCATCTGAATAGCTTGGATTAAACACTGAGAGATGATTCTCCCCAGTATGCTATTTAGGCTATTACTTGCAGCCTCCTGTCAGTTTGTTGTGCCCATGGATGCCAGTATCTGAACTGACACCAAACCATATGTCTTCTTTCATGCTTCCCACCGTCTTGCTACGAAAAGTGATGAAAATCAACCATGCAAATATAATGAGGTATCCATCTTGTGGCTGCTGGTGGGTATCGGGTTACATCTCATTTCTTGTAAATGAGGAGAAACGGTGAAAATGGCAGCATGTTTCTGTTGGTGCTCCCTCTCTGTGTTGTCGTGTTGCTGAGTAGGGAAAGCAGAGCCATCCCGTTAGGTGACTTTGGTAGGCTTGACACTTGGCTGCACAGGGAAAAGGCTTGTTAGTAGTATTAAGGAGGGGAAACTGGATCTGTGTTCAGCTGACTAGTGCGGCCGGTCAGAAACAGGATGCATAGTTGGCTTGGTGGGGGGGTAGGCTTTTCTCTGGCAGTACTGGGAACCTGGAATCAGAGGCAAGGAACTAGAGGTGGAAACTCTGAGAGAGACACAGGAGGAAGTGGAAACAGGGGGTGTGAGGGTGATGAAGGGTTTGAGAGGGGGTGTTGCATGCCATCAACACACAGCTGTGCCATAATACTTTTAAATGGCCATCTATTCTGTCAGGATTATAAGGGAGAGGGTTTTTGAATCTGGACTGTTCAAAGACAATATCTATATAACATTGAATTAGGGCCTGATAGTGGCCTGTATTGTATAGCTCTTAAGTATAAGCAACCAGATATAATCACCTTTTTACTCCTATCTTTCTAAACCAAGATTGCTGGCCACACAACTATGTTTTATATGGTCTGGTGCTATCTCCCGGGTGGACTACAAAAAGCAACATAAAACAAGAAAACAAACCCATATTGATTGTTTTAACACTGTGCTGGTAATGGAAACATTTGTGGCATAATTTATCTGCTGGGTGTTTCGGAGGGCTCAAATGCCATTTTTAAACCACATATCAACCACATTTGTAATTCGAGTCCCCCTGCAAACACCAGCTCTCAGGCTGCCTGCATGAGTTTCATTATTTCATTCTCTTTTCACGGTGTAGTTTGAGACTTCACACGTTCTAAATAAGCGATTTCCTACTAAGGGAAAGACTCACTCAAGACGGTGCTAATGCATATGCATGACTGACAGAAATATAAGCACAACCACTCGTGATACTGAAGTGGAGCAAACCACTGCCATGTTGCGAGGCTTATTAGCATATAAGCCTGCTCTATTTTCTCTTCCCTATGATCTTGTAGTCTTGCTGAATTTGTAGAGATTTTGTGCTGTTTTCTGTGCTTTGCTGCTTCACTGCTGTATGGTTATCTAATGGTCTAGTTATCTACTCTGCGTCATGCCACCTCCAGGAGTTCTTATATGACGCCTCTGTTATTTGGGATGCGTGGGGAAGAGGAATATAGAGGCTTTGCGTATGTACAGTGGCACCAATCTCTATTCAAACATGAATGGCACCATCATCCTCTGGAGAGAAAATGCTCTGTGAAAACCTGGCATTACAACAAAAACTGAAACACCAGACATGATCTGTTGTAGGGCTGGGGAATTAACCAAATTATTAAACCACTGACATCATGAATCTCTGGCCGATGTGGAATACTAGAAATCTCAAACTAAACTAACTCATATTGCAGATTACAAGAAAGGTTTGTATAGTTACAGCCATCAATGAAATCTAACAAGAAGTTAAACCAAATAATCAAGAAACAAGACCCTGGTTTATTCACAGAAAAGGAATAGGGATAATTTAAGTCATTTTTCAACAATAAACAAGGCTCAATGAGGATAGTTTAAAAAAAAAAAAAATCTTATTGGATAGTAAACAATATCTTTGGGTTTTGGACTGTTTGTCGGACAAAAAAGCAATTTGAATATGTAAACTTGTGATTATGAATAATTAGAATTTCTTTCACAAGTTCTGGATATGATTAATCAAGGAAATACTAGTCAACTTTGTCAGCTGGTTTATTAGGCAGCAGGTTAATGTTAGCTAATGCTATTAACAATAAATAACATTATGCACTATTAGCTCATGTGCAAAGTGATGTGACTGGCCATGTACCCTGGTTTGCTTGCTGACTAAGTGATACAGTTATGTTGATATGCTTCATGAATGACAAAATAATTTATTCCCAACAACAAGCAGTACGTAAATCATCCATGTCTCTTCTCTTCCACTGTTGCCAGTAGCTGAGGGCCTCCACTATGGCTTGTGTATATATTGTGTGTGTGTGTGTATATATATATATATATATATATATATATATATAC
>JAVQJD010104372.1:0-18103 GCA_036023655.1 Nannoperca australis
AGATAGATGGCGACAAAGTGGCAGTAGATAAAAAGCAGAGTGAGTTCAGCATAAAGAAGATGATCAAGAGGCTTCACATTAAAGAACCGGCTGAACATGTCATGGCCATACTGGGAAAAAAGTAAGCCACGCAAACACACACGTTCACACACAACATACTACATGGTTTTTGGTTGAATTTAGTTGATGTGAAGTAAGTTGCAAGCCCATAATTAAAATTAATCTACTCTTAGTCACTGCACTTCAGTTTACTCCCAAACTCCTCATGTCCAATGTCCTCCTTCAGTTGTAATCTGTGCTTGCGTTGTTCCCAGGTATCCGGCTGACCTGAAGACGTTCACCCACAGTGGAATAAAGGGCGCGTGGGACAGGGAGAGAGCCGGGCAGCGAATGAAGCTCAAAGAGCCAGAGACGTGGGAACGGCTGCTCGCCCGGGAGGGCAACAAGGCCGCCACCTGGGAGAAGCTCATAGGTCTGCAGAGCACATGCAAACAGACCTTCTGAAAACTGGTTCCAGTTCCTTTTTAATTTATCCAGGAAAATGTGAACACTTTCCCCATAAGTTGTCTGTTTTTCATATTTCACATCACTTGTTTGAAAGAATATAAGCCCCACCTTGTTACCAGATTTACAAACACACTTTACATGAGACATAAGTCCATGTAAATGCATGTATACACTGGAAAACACACGTTCGTATGCAACTAACACACCGATCACACATATTGATGAGTCATTTCTCTACTGTGCAGACAATAAGTCTCTTCCTTTCATGGCCATGCTGAGGAACCTGAGGAACATGATCATCAAGGGCATCAGTGAGGCTCATCACAAGAAGATCCTCAGCAGACTGACTAATAAGGTGAGATCCAGCAGAACTACATCCTTTCTTTTAAATCCTACAATACAGCCAGTGAAAGGCAAAAGAGAAGCTGTTTGACATGAATTTATTTTTCTTTATCAGAGTCAGAGTATTGTTTGTCAGTTGGTTTCTTTTGTAATTCAACTCTGTAGCTTATTGAGTGCTTTCTGTAACCTTGTGTTTTTGATGTGTTTACAGAAAGCAGTTATTCAGAGCCGACAGTTTCCCTTCAGATTCCTCGCAACCTACAAAATCATCATGGAGCTTCACGCTATGGGTGAGATAGATGATAAATGTAAAACAACCAATAAATGTAAAAAGAAAATGCAAAATGGAAGATAATACATAGATAAATAGATACATATCTATTTATGTTACATTTGATCAATAAATGAATGCCTATATTTATTGTTAATACTATTTTTGGAGCATTTAATGGCATATCAATTCATTTATTGACTCATTTAATTATTTATTGTTAATAATGGCAGTTTCGGTCCTCCATAGGTATTAGTTTTCTAGTGAAAGGTGTACTTAAATGATTAATTAATAATCAAACTAGTAGCAGCTCTAGTAAAGACCAAAACCAATAATATGTTAATCATGCTAACAAGTATTGCCTGTGTAGCTAAAGTCTGATATATCTAATTCCTCTGTGCTGTATTAGAAACATGGGCATCATGAGCCACACTGTTGCACTGTGTGACATCTTCCTTCATTACAGTGAACACAAGCACCGGTGTTTATTTAGACTCGGTCTCACAAACACCGCCCTGCTGCCATCAGCACTCACCAGAGCACCAAAGCTGTACTCATCCTCAGCTGAAAATAGGCCCCAACAAATTCACTATTTACTCCTGTTTGAGTGATGTCTGCTAGGAACTACAGTGTCCTGCAGTTTTAGGAAATTACTGAGCTTTATTATACTTAAAACAATGAATCTGGTGCCACAGTCAGGGTTGGTGATGATTGTGAGACGGGACAATATGAAACATGTAGAATAACTCACACGATTGGCCAGCTTCCAATATTACCCAAAATATGGTTAAAATCAGCCATATCAATATATCAAAACATATCAGCCTTACCTGGCATAATAACGCGTACCTCTGATAAAATGCACATTCTTGGCCTCTCTGTCGTCTAGCCTCAGCAGCAAAGCAAGCGCTCCCTCCTGTTAAAGAGATCCTGAAGGGCATCTTGAAGAAGATTCCCAAGAGCAAGCGATTCGACCGCCTGGACTGGGAGGCAACTTCAAGGACCAGGATTAGGGTGACGCTTGGAGTGCCGTTCATCTATCGACTATACAAAATGAAGAAGGCACAGCTCCTGAAGGCCAAGTATGATCCCTTGAATTTTAGTTGATTTCTCCGATATTATCTACATTTTTTTTACATTTTAAATTTAAACCTACAGCAGTTTTTGTCATCTGCAGCTGATGCAACACAGTACCAATGAGATATATTAGAGTAGGCCAGTTAAAGACGGCTCTTTTGCAGAACCAAACACTGTGTCTGTGTTTTCAGTGGGAATAATCTGGCTGGTGCACAGGAAGTAAGAGAAGCAGCTGCAGTTTGAAATAAACAACTGGTTAGTTAGCTTGACTTGACGTAAATGATCAGGCAAAGCAACGAGCAAGTAAAATAAGTAGTGAAAGGTGTCCCTGAACTGCAGATACTGCCGGACAGGTGAGCTTAGGGGAGCGCATCAACATCACAACAAAACTGCTTCACACCAAAGATGCAGCCAAGAAAAACGTTTGACTTATTTCTAAAATAAAATGCATATATATGCATATTTTTTTATTTTTTATATTTGCATAGATTAAAAGAAAGTATACTCTGTTAAATACAGGGTTCGTTCAAAGTCTTGAATGTTTGTGTCTTGAAGTTGTGTTTTCAAGGTTAGGGATATGCTTGAATTCAAATATACTTCAATACACAATCACTCATCTAAACCACTTGAAAGGTTCTTGAAGCTTCCTCTTAGAAAGCTGTACGAACCCTGTTTATACACTGGAACTGTTTCTGTGTGTGCATCCAGTGAGACGCTGTTCACTGCTGCTTTGATGGACCGTTACCTCAAAGCTCTGGAGACAGCGGTTCAGATCTCCTGTCGTTTCAACGTGCCCCCGCTCCCTGGCCGGACCCTTATCCTGCTCTCCGCTAACATGGATCGTGTTCAGAGCTGGAAACAAAAGCAGGGCTTCGGCCTCCCACCAGACCCCGAGCAAAGCGAGGAGGATGAAGAGGAAGACGAAGAACAGAGCAGAAGTAGCAAGGAGAATGAGTTGGGTGAAGTACCCAGCGCTTCTGTAAGGCCCTATTCTCTTCTGATTGACTGACTTTATGAGCTGTTTGACTCGATTTACCCAGTTAGTTCCATCTGTGTTATTCTTGTCCCCATTTTCACTTTCTCTCAGTTGATGGAGGTGGGAGCTCTGCTCTCTCTGATGATTGGCAGCAGTGCCGAGGACAGTCTGCTCTGCTTAATAGATTTCAATCACTGCCAAGAAGTCAAGCTGAAGTCGGATGTTCTTTTGGAAAATGTCAGGAGTGTCATGAAGCAAGTAAAGGTCAGGGATTTGTTTTTACGGCATCCTGGAAAAACCTTTTTAACATCACGTACCAGCATTCATTTTAGCTTTCATGTAAAGTGATTAAACCGTACGAGAACTACGTAGGTACTTTCTAATAGAGGAACTTAGAGAAGCCTCTAACTTCAAGGATTAAATAAACTGCGTATGGACACAACTGAACTGTATTTTGAAGGCTTTTTTGTGTTTGATTTTGCCTTTTATTAATGAATATTTCTCTTTCACAGGCATGTTTAAAGATTGGGAATGATAAGGACGAAAATTACTTGTCCGAATTACTCACCAAGGAAAGAAAGGTTAGTTCCTGTAGTTTCTTTTGATATGTTTGGGTGATTATTCTCAGTTTTATGATTTTAAACAAAACGGTATCAGAGGTCTTTAAGGGGGAGAGTCAAAGGGTAATTGATTAAGTGCAAACTGTTTTCAAATAAAGAATTGATTATTCTGTCTTTTATTTTGTATAATTTAAACACGTCAAGGCTTCTATGGTGAAACTGCCTAAAAGTGGACAACAAATGTGTTTTAGATGGTTTCACGGTTAGCCAAGAGTTATACGAGGTGTAAAGGAGCCATTTCTATGGTTTCAAAAGTTCTTTTTTATAGATTTGAAGCACCTAATGGAACTGGCTTGCAGCTCGGTCATGCACATTTATCAGACAACAAGTCTGCAAACGAGGAAGCTATTAGGAAAAGAAATAGCAGCTGAAGTTTAGAGGGTTTAAATGTGTCTCTGTCGTCACCCACAGGCACAGAAAGTAATAGCGGCTGCAATTTGAAAACTTAAGCGTTAAAGTGTAACTCCACCCTCAAATTCTGCTAGAACGTCTCTCCCAGCAAATTTGAAAAATGCAACGAGTGAAGGGAATAACGACTGTGGCAGGCAGTAAATATAAGTAGTAACTTGAAATTCAATAGGTCCTTGCACGAAATTTTTCGTGCTCGGGCCCTAAATGAAAACCGTAGACGGCATGTTGAGTCATTTTCAAACCAGCCAATGCTGTACAGACTTGTTTAATTGTGGAGTAATTTTTTTAAATATCAGCTTTTATTTTTTGGTTTCTTCCTTTTTTGAGGTTTTAAATTTAACGTGTGTACCAGCTGAACCAATAAACAATAATATCTTAATAAAAGCTTCAAACATCAGCACCACAAATGAAACTTGTCTGATTGATGCGATTTACATCAATGGCACTGCATGTCTTTGTTGATTAGTAGTCAAAGCAGTAATCCTGGACCTCCTTTTGTGTCTCAGGTGGACAACATCGTCGTGGTGGCTGACTCCTGGTTCAATAATGAAGTCGAGTGGACCATCAACAACTACAGGAAGGAAAAAAACACCAAAGCCCTCATGGTGCAACTCTTCATGACGGACCGGTAATACTCGAGCTGCTACTACTTTTATATCTCAGACAGTATTGGGAAGCTAAACTTACACTCACACTAATCACAGTGACTGGCGGACCTTAAAATTGACAACTTCCTCTGTTTTCTAACCACATTCTTTTCAGCATTGATTGAGGTACTTTTTATTATTATTTGTTATTTATGTTGACTCACATTTAGCTTTCAGCTTGTTTCTTTTTCTAACTTTTCCTTAAGGCATGTGTTGTTTTGGCTCCTTGCAGAGACTTGCAGGAGAGCACCACTGACAGGAACTGTGTGACGCTGGCAGGCTTCAGTGAGCAACTGCTGAGGTAAAATGTCTGGTTGCTCATTTTAATTTAGAATGATTTGTATAAATGTAAGAAATGTTAAGCCCAGTGGCACTATAAAGCAAACTGTGCTTTCTGATTGTGGAAATATGTGTATTTGCTTTCTTTTGTAGTTAGATGAGACGATCAATATCACAAAATATATAGCTGAGCCAGCAGCAGGTTAGCTTAGCTTAGCACAAAGACTGGGAACACAGGGAAGGAGCTTTTACACCTGCCAGCACCTCTAAAGCTCACTGAGTAAGACGTTATATCTTATTTCATTAATCCATACAAAAACTGAAGTGTTCAAACGACCAGGAAGTCACTGGTCCTGGCCAGGAAATAGTCCGGCACATAACGTGTTAATTGGTGAGCTTTAGAGGTGCTGGTGGGTGGATCTTGTTATATGTTGGACAGAGCCAGGCTAGCTGTTTCCCCCCTGCTTCCAGTCTTCATGCTAAGCTAAGCTAACCAGCTGCTGTCTGTATCTTCATCTAACTCTTGCCAAGAAAGTGAATAAACATACATCCCATTATGTTGAACTGCTTCTTTAACTATGTGACCAGGTTTGTGGCAGAACGAGGATCATCCAGGCTGCTGGACCATGTAGAGCATTTAGACAAACTGCACAACATCCGACCACCAGAGGGAGCTAAAGGCCCTCAGGCCACAAACATCGTTGTCCCAATACCAACCAGCCCCAAGTCAAGGTAGTTTTTATTTTGTGGCAAAGAATCAGTTCTGAGCAGTATTTTAACTTGACGTTGAAGGCCTAGTGCCTAATAAAAACATTTTGGAGCTTTTTCCTCACTAACACCATCTCCTCCGTCTGTCCTCAGCTGGCGAGGTGTTCGTGTGTTTATCTCCTCCACCTTCAGAGACATGCACGCTGAGCGCGACATCTTGGTGTGGAGCGTGTTCCCGGAGCTCCGGCGTCGTGCTGCGTCCCGCTGCCTCTACCTGCAGGAGGTGGAGCTGCGTTGGGGTGTGACCGAGGAGGAGTCGGGGCGGGCCACCGAGCTGTGCCTGTCAGAGGTGTGTCGCAGCCAGATGATGGTAGCAATCCTGGGGGAGAGGTACGGCCTGGTGCCTCCCAAACCTGTCCTCCCTGACCTGCCGCAGTACAGCTGGGTAAGACTTGTTATTATGAAATAAAGTTAAAGAATTAATAAGTAGAGCTGTGAACCCAACGTGGTCAGTGCTAATTACATATAAATGTAAAGTACTGATGCTTTATTCTGTGCAAAAACCTGTTTTTATTGAGATTTAAATTGGGGTTAAAATTGTCTCACCTGAATTCTCCAGATAAGTGCAGAACAAACAGGAAATTATATTTATTTATTTATGTTAGTTAGTTAGTTATGACAATAACAAAGGAGCCTTAAATTAGATTCTTTACATATTAAGTTAACATCACCAAGTCAGTAAAACCAATTGTTAGAAACAGACTATTATTAGAATTAGATTAACATGAGAAAAATTACTAATCACAATCTTGCGGACCTCTACCTGCGACTGTTAGGTCTTACATTTGTTGAATGTAAGTCTCCTAATGTCTGATTATCTTGTTATCCTTTGTTGTGAAGCTGGTCACCTGTTGCATCATAGATCAGTACAGTAATTACCCGAAAATCCAAGTAGGAAATCTGAAGATGATTATTTAAAGGTAGAAATGTCACTATTACGTTATTGTTAATCAACAGGCCAATCAAATATCGGTGATTTTCAGATGTAGGGCGTGAAAATTCAAACTACCTATAATACTTTACAGTGAAACAGAATGGTGTCTGTTCTTACATGTGAATTTAAAATGTTCATGCATCATTTGGTTCTTTGTGAGCAGCTGGAGTCGGCACCAGCCGGCCTGTCAATCACAGAGATGGAGATCCGCCAGTTTCAGGCTCTTTACCACGACGCAGCGCACCAGCGAATGTTCTGCTACTTCAGGGATCCAAACGTCAACAAGTATGCAATTCATGCTCGCGTTCACAAACTTTCACACAAATCACAATTTGTGAAAACGTTTCTCTGAAGTTTGAATAAATGAGTCATGAAATGTAGAAAAATTTAGATGTTTTTGTGATTCAGTTGGTTTCAGTGCTGTAGTTCTTCAGTTTTCTGGAAAACCATTAAAATATGTAATGTTTTAATGTGGTTTTCCTCCATTGTTTCTCAGATCCGTTCCGGTAGCTTGGAGATCTGACTTTGTTCCTGAATCCAAGGAGGCCGAGTCTAAAATGGCGTCTCTGAAGAGAAGGATCCAGGACAGTGAAGTCAAAGTCACTGAAAAGTGAGTCTTCTCGGTCACATCTCTACTGCGCGTATTAAAACAATGGTTCACTATGTCACAGTTCACTTTGATAATAGTAGTATTTAGATTTATTGACTGGTGAAATATAATAAAAGGAAACCACTATAACACGATTTTAAGGTTTACTTGTCTGTTTACTTGTCTGTCACAGCTACCCGTGTGAGTGGGGAGGCGTCGTGGAGGGGAAACCATATCTGAAAAACCTGGAGAACTTTGCCAAGGCCGTGCTGGAAGACCTGTGGACGGCCGTAGTAAAGCTTTTTGTGGAAGTTAGTTACTCTGACGATTCGATTGATTTCATTTCCAAACTCTAAAAGTACAATATTTGCCTTTAAAATGTTGTGGAGTAGAATTATAAAACACCGCTCAAATAGAAATACAAATGAACACATCATTCTCCTCCGTCTGGCAGGAGGATGAGGAGGCCGAGGCTGTGTCCGATGTGGCTGAGCAGGAGCTGCACCAGGGGGCGCTGCAGAGACAGTTCTTCGGCAGGGCGAAGCTGCTGTCAGGGGGGGTGGAGATAGTGGAGCAGGTCCAGACCAAAGGAGGGATGATGGTGGTGGAGGGAGGACCTGGAGAGGGCAAAACTGTATTCATGGTAAATTTTTATTTATTTAAAAATGTTATTCTGATCTTTCACCTGGAAAGATTGCATGTGCACAAAAACAGAAACGCCATGTGAAGGCATGCTTGATCTAACACGTTCCAAATATCAGAGAAACACTAACACAACCGACTATCATTACTCCGATTCCAAGTTTGTTTTTCTTTAATTCAAATATTAGCTGTTAGATGTGATGATGGCTTTTTGGATTTTGATTTAAGTTCTGCATAGTTTCATATAGGGATGCAACTAATGGTTACTTTGATTATTGATTGATCTGCCAATTATTAGGATAGGATTTATTACAGGGCTGTTGTAGTTTTAGCCTAATAACTGAGGCAAATCCGAATGTAATGTCTCTACGTGGGATACACAGCTGTCTCTCTCCACACAGGCTGCTCTAGCAGACGCCCTCAGGACTCGAGGCAAGTCCAGGAGAAACTGCGTCTGTGATGTCATCTCCTACTCTACAGCTGCCAGCCAATCAGCACGCTCTGTTGAAAACCTGCTTCGATGCCTCGTTCAGTGGCTGAGGGAGACGAAAGAAACCAAGGAGGAATCAACTCTTTCCCATTCTTACAAGTAGCTAGATTTTAGTTTTTCCATTTAAAATAATAAAGATTTACCAGAAAGTCACATTGTCAACACGCTGACAGCTGCCGCCTTTCTTTTAATTAATCTTCATCACAGAGATTTGCTGGCAGAATTTCACTCCAGTTTGAGTGACGTGAAGAAGAACAAACCTCTGGTGCTGCTGGTCGATGGGTTGGATCTTGTCCGAGATGGCAGAGGACAGCTCAGCTCTGATTGGATGCCACAGCAGCTTCCACGGGTTCGTTACGTGGATAGAAAACGCACACCTAGAGAGAATGAGATAATTCAGATTCATTTATTTTAACTTAGTAAGATTGTTTCTTCAAACCGCCTAAACGTTGATCTTTATAAAAAATATATCGTTTTTTACCTCCATCTCACCGTGTGTTTATGGGATTAGTGCGAGCTCATTAGTTACTGTTAGCACCGTGCAGCTCGTCTACACTTACACACACTGGCTGCTTTGTTTATGGTTGAATTTTGATGCACTTGTCTGCTACAGTAAAACAGTTTGTCTTTCTGTCTTGTCAGGGGGTTTGTTTGGTGGTGAGCGTCACATCCAGAGCAGCTCTGTTACAAACCCTGGCCAAGAAAAGAGGCACCGTCCTGTTTGCCCTGGAACAGCTCACCATGCCGGACCGGAAGGAGATCGTTCAGAAGAGACTGGACACTTTCGGGAAGAAACTCAGTGACTCTGCATTCAACAACCAGGTTCTTCTGATGTGTTTTGCAGAGTAGACATCACCGACAGCTGTGAATCTCCAAATTCTGCTTCTGTGCACGATGCTGCTATTGATACTCAACACTTTGCCCTGCACTCTTTAATATTTTCGAAGGTTGTCGTTTGCATTTTATGCTAACTATGCTGTGTCTGCTTGTCCAGCTCCAGACACTGATGATGAAGAAGGGAGCAGTGAGTCCTCTCTACTTGCACCTGGCCTGTGAAGACCTGAGGAACTTTGCCTCCTTTGAAAAGGTTTAATTTCCCTTCTTTTCTTTTTCTTTTGACACCTCCACACTGGACTTACTGGTTGTATTTCCAGTGTTGGCTGTGGAAGTGCTATGTGTTGGCTTGCATTACAACATCAAACACCAGTAAAGAAGCTGATAACATAGAAAATGTTAATGAAATAAAAGTCTAAGCAAAGGTTCTCTGATAAATACGTTTCAAGACAGGACTCAGCCGACCTGATTTCCTTTAGGTTCTAGTGACTTTTAATATCTGTAGCAAATTTCATGGCAATCTTTCTTATAGTTTGTAGATATTTCAGGCATGACCAAAATCGTGACCAACAGACTAACTGGCAAACTGAAATTGCAGCTAGCATGGCTAAAAACAGATGCAACGTACAGTACATGAAAGCCGGTGACATAAGGATTGATAAGATTTTAATTTTAGTTTGAACGTACAGTATGTTGCTGCAATATACTTCTATGTCTTTGTGTCTTAGTTGAAGGACAGCCTCCAGGGCTTGCCTCAGTCTCTGAGCCAGTTGGTGCAGTACACCCTGGACAGACTCTGCTCGCAGTACAGAGGCATGCTGGGACTCCACTGGGCCCTCGCAGCACTCACAGTCAGCACCACTGGTAAGATAAGTCAAGTTTTAGCTTTATTTTTATCCTTTTATGAAGTGCTAAGTTGGGTAAATTGGTAGGAAGTGCAATACAGCGAGTGCTAGAATATTTAAAGAGCCTCAACATTTTCTCCTCCTGATCGACAGGCCTGAGGGAGAGAGACTTGTACTCTGTACTGAACACATGCAATGACCTGTCCTCACGTGGCGGACAGGTCACATGGCAACAAGCTCTGGATTTGTCCAGGAAGCCCAAAGGACGTATTCCCATGGCAACTTTCACCCGCATAGTGCAGAGTTTACAAAGGTATGAATCTCATGTGAGTTTAAAGCGGCGTCCCCAACCGGGACAACAACCCCCTGTTGACTTTAGATAATCCGTCTCTGGAAAGCTGATTCAGTAACAAGAATGTGAAATTATTCTTGCGCCCAGCCACCACAGTGAGTGTAGGAAGGGTCTGTTTTTCTCCTTTCTCTCATGCACTATCATTTGTAGTAAAGTAAGTTTGTTTTATTTTAGAATTTCTGTTTTTCTCTTTTTTCACTAAAACTGAAAACATTTAATCACCATTTTGACAACTAAAGGGTTTATACTGATTGTGCTTTTATAATTAATTAATTAGATGCAGATGTTTAGATGCAGTATACTGAGAACAACTAGAAAACAATCCTAAAGGAGATATTTAACCCGTTTGGATCCTTGCTGCAGTCTGATTGGTCCGTCTCTTTGCCACGACACTGACGACCTGCTGGCTCTAACCAATCCGGAGGTGAGGAGGGCCTTTGAGGACTTTCTCCTCCCAGCAGAAAGCGACAGAACCAGAGCTCACCTCGTACTGGCAGGTAAAGTACAGACAGGCTGTTTTATTAAAGTATAAGTTAATATAAGTCAATGTATATTTTAATTAATGTTGTATCACTCTACAGCTCATCTGTGGGCTCTAGCCGACCCACAGGGCTCAGATACCTTCCTGCACTGTGAGGCTAACTCCGTCCTGCACCTGCCTTCCAACCTGGTTAGTCGTCTTCCATCACCGCCCGTAACACTAACAGCTTTACAGCATGAACAAACTATATTAAACTCATCAGTATGGTTGTGAGTTGAGAAGCAGTCTGCAGTGACAGTGACATGTACTCGCTTTATTCAGTCAAAGGTTTTATTCTGTAGACCTTCATCAGGTGTGTTTCAATTAAATCTTTCCTTCCTACTCTTACTTTCTGGTTCCTTCTCAGGTTAGAGAATGTTTGGTCCTACATGCCTGTCAGTACGATTTTATGGTGTGCAAAGAAAATTATTTTTTAAACCTTACAATGGGCGTTTGTCATGCTCTTTATTGTGTTTGAATAGAACTTGGGCCCAAACAAATGCTCACTCAGGACAATTAGCTTGTACAGAGAAACTTTATACATCTTGGTCAAAAACATCCTCCAAAGAACCGCAGTTACATGATGTTTACTGTAGATTTGAACAGCTGGCTGCTCTTATTTGGTCAGATTCAAAGTGGCCAACTGGAGGCGCTTCATTCCCTGCTCTCCAGCTACTACTTTCTGTATGCTAATGTACACCACGGCCTCTTGCACCACCTCCTGGAGACCTACAACTCCTATGGTTAGTATGCATGATGATACTGTATGAGAAATGTGAATAGATGCTTTTTAGACTCCATTTAATCTTGCATGCAGGTTTACTCAGCAAACCTGTCCTTATTAAATTATCTCTAAGCAAAACATCCTAACGTTTGTATCCTGTGTAATTTTGCCTTTCTTGTAGATGACAAGATTAAATCTGCACCCACGTGTAAGTGCTTAAAAATACAAAACTCACAAATTCCTGCTGTGTGTGTTTTATTCCTTCTTCATACAAGTTTCTCTCTGTAATCTCAGCTGGCTTCCAGGCTTGTCCAGAAGACTGCCGGACTTTCCTGCTACATCACGCCACCCTGCTCTCGTCCTGGCCAGCTCTTTTCATTCAACAAGCCCTCAACGAGCCTCCTATGACCTCTGCTCACACCTGGGCGCAAGGCCTGGTGGGAAAAGGAGGGGTCCGGGTAGTTGAGTGGCTAAACAATGACCATCAGACTCTTCAGGAGACCAGGTAAGCAGGTTGTCTGTGTGTAAGAAGTGATTTTTGTCATTGAGAATGAATTTGGAGAGCTTTAAGCCATCAGCTTCTTTTTGTTTTCATTCAGGCGTCACATTTAGTGTGTATCGTCTTGTTTCTCTCTTTTTAGCCTTGTTTGTTTAGTGTTTAATTCAATATTGATATAAAGGGATGTGACAATGGTTGTGTTTCATTGCAGCGAGCTGGTGTCGACATTCTCCTCCGAACCGACCTGTTTGGTTTTGAGCTCGGATGGAGAGCTGATGGTGGTTGGCACTGCGCAGGGAATGCTGCATTTCATCAACATACAGACCGGTCAGGTATGAAGACATTTTACAGTGGAAATATCTTATAGTGATGGTTTGTATTCACCTGACCCTGTATGATTTTAGACTCCCGTTTACCTATTATTAATTAAAAATGTTACACATGCTGAGAAAAAAGCGTCACAAATGTCTAATGTCTCTCTCTCCCGGCTGTGAACAGGAAGTGAAGTCGCTGGTGAGCAGCTGTGATGGCATCTCAAGCTGTGTCTTTCTTAAAGATGGACGTCTTGCTACCACCTCCTTTGACGGACGAATAGAGATCTGGGACATCATGAATGGCTGCAGGTGAGAGGAGGGTTGGAAGGAAAACCCTTTCTTTAGATTTAGCACTTTAGGCTGGTGATGTTTGATTTAACAGACTCGTGTTTCTTCTCCTTGCAGGACCGCTCTTGTTGATGCCCACACTAATGTGATAACAGCAAGTGCTATTTCTGCAGACAGGAACCACCTTGCAACTGTGTCTCTGGACTTCACGCTGAAAGTTAGTCTTGAACAAATCACTAACTTGTTTTCTGGTGTTTGTGTTTCTTTTATTCTCAGTATCTTGCTCCATTTATTCTGTATGGTTTTAAATAGTTTATTTATTTATTTATTTTTTGCAGCTAATGTCTATTATAGAATTTACTGCTATTGAATTATGCTGTTATTTATTATTAAACTTACACGTCACTTTTCAGGTGTGGTCCTCTGCTAAAGGTCATGAGGTAGCGGCCCTGCTCAGCTCCAGCCCTTTGAACTGTGTGACCTTTGACCCTGAGGGTCACCTGCTGGTTGCTGGTTGCTGGAATGGTAAAGTGACTGTGTGGAACTGGCTCCAGAATAAAACTCTAACGGTGAGTTATCATGAAGAGGAGCCAAAGAATCATGTAGAGACTTAAAGTCAGCTTAATGCTCGCCCTTTCAGAGTAATAATTTTGAAACTGTAAAGACAGATATCAGGATTATGGGATTGACACTTTAAAGGGAAATGTATACAGCATTTTGTGGTTGCAGAGAGCTGCACATCTAAATCTAAAAGGAAAAGCGGATGTGGAGTTAGAAAGAAGTGATTTTACTGATCCTCTGCAGCCAGCGCCTCATCTCTGCTGGAGCCGCTACTAGCAAAACACACCCGAATCTCCAACCAACGGCTTGCTGCTTGAGCTGTATTGTGGGTAATGCGGGCGAATTTCACTGTGGGTAAATAATCACAATTTTTAAATACAACCACTATTCCTCTCCTGTCTGTTCCCTCAGTCCCTGTCCGGTCACCAGCGCTCGGTGCGCAGTCTCTCCTTCTCTCCCTCCTCCTCCTCCATGCTCTGCTCTGGCTCTGTGTCTGGAGAGGTCAGGGTGTGGTCGGTGCCCACCTCCACCTGTGTGGGATGTTTCCAGGCTCACTATGGAGCCGCAGAAGCCCTCACCTTCCTGGATGAAGGGAGCATGCTGCTGAGCGCTGGCTCCGATCACACGGTGAGTCATCACTTCCTGGATAATAATAATATAATTACTTCAGTACTTCACTGATTTAATAAGTCAGTTTAATCAAGAACAGACAGCTAAACATTTGTACACATTTGTAAGACCAAATTATGTGTTCTCCTAGCTACACAAATGCTAGAAAAAGAAAAAACTTTTTTCTTTGTTGCTGAACATTGAGACTCGGATAAAAACATGTCGGACATTTTTGTTTTTGAAATTGAAATGATTAACCTCTTTTGTCTTCGTGTCTTCCTGTCCTTCTGTAAAACAGCTCCAGCTCTGGTCAGGGGGACTCGGACGCTCAGTCACTGCATTAAAAAGTGACCAAGTAAGCTCCTTTTTTATGTTTCCTTGCTCATCTTCATTAATTTCAGTTATCTTTCATGCGTCTGTGTGTAAATGAACATTTAGAGCACGTTGTTTTTTTTACAAATAGTGCAAAAATTTTTTCCAAACTTGATCCTCTCATGTGGTCTTTTAGTGCGAGTTGGAGCCTCCACTGAAGAAACAGAAGTCTGTAACCGCTGCTCTGTGTGTGGCTGTTAATGGAGACTACGCTGCTGTGGGATACCATGGCGAAGGCATCAAACTCTTCAGTCTTGACTCAGGTGCACTTACATTTTATGTTCTAGGAATGTAAAAAAAAATCATAGTTTTGCTATATTGAATCACTGCAAGACACCAATCTGACATAACAAAAGCACACATGCAGATGACGCCAAAAAGACAAATGTGGAGGGTTTCAAGGTTTTTGTCTCCGTAGATGCAGCCACAAAAGTGTTCTGCAACTTTAAACTTTCACCAGGACCAAAACTTTACAGAAAAAGCAGCCTTGATTCGACCTAGACTGTCACGTCTTTCAAGTTTTTGCTGCTTTTTTTCACATTTTATGACTTTATCTCCTACTCTTATTTTCTGTCTGTATTGTCCGTCATGCTTATGTATTGTATTATGTAATACTTTAAAACGTCTGCTCTGTGCTTTATGAAGAAACCTTCTTGCCCAAAGATAAAAATTATAGTTTAAAATTGGGCTTTACAGGGTTTTTACCGACAAAACAACAAGGATTTAAAACACAAGATAGTTAAATAGCCGGCTTGATGGCTCAAAGCAGACCACATATGAAAAACTGCCACACCAACAGTAACACTACCACACAAACTCATAGTTAGTGGAGCTCAGGAGCCTGACTAGCCACTAAACTTAAAAAGAATATATCATTGAAATCAATCAGGTAAGTAATAAAAAGCCAATCATGAGTGATGCATCTAAAACAAGGCTAGTAATACAGCCAATTTATCAAGGTTATAAATCTGATACAGAAGTAGCAAAGCCATAAAATATTGATGTAGATGATACTGAATAACAAACACACTGTATATATTGTAGTGTAAGTGTATTTCTTTCCTAACCCTACTGTCTCCCTTCGTTCTGTATAAATAATAAGAGGACCTTAATGAGTGACCCTAACTGTCCTGCTTTTGATCGTAGGTGAGAAGGTTTGGGCCTCCAGGAACCTCGATGTGTCCGTGCTGTGCCTGCTGTGGGTCGTTGTGGATGCAGAGCAGACAGAGCCTGAGCTGCTGGTGTCCGGAGGGAGTGACAAACATCTGAGGGTCTGGAAGAGAGAAGAAGGAGAGGCGGGAATGCTGGGAGGCCTGAAATTGTTGGGAATGTTTGGTGTGCAACCAGGCACCATCCTGGCATTAGCACAAAACTCCACATACCTGGCTACAGCCTCAGGTAAGTGTTGTGGACAAGACCCAAAGTCCTTAAACGTCAGAGAAAGAAATGTTGTAATTGTTAGTTTCCCCTTCTTAAAACATCACACTGTCTGCTATTTAATTTTCCCTTCTGGATTTCCCTTTGAATTAGATAACTTCACCATTGTTCTGTGGTTGCTGAGCGATCTGGCCCTCGACCCCCGCGTTGAGCCTCATGCATTTCTGAGGGGCCACAATGGAGGAGTCACCTGTCTGGCGTTCAGCCCTGATGGTGGGCAGCTGCTGTCCGGTGGAAAAGATCAGGTACATGTGTTTGTGCTGTAGTGTAACAATATCCGAGGTTAGTTTTTGATCCCAACACTGACTGTATTAAGACGATTATGAAACATGTGCGGCACATGGAGTGTACAAGGCCATTGTTGGCAATGTTGCAAATCAATTGGCAGCACTTCTTTGGGACAATATTGGATTTTATGATTTTTCAATGTAATGTAATTACATAATGCAATGTAATGAAGTTCCTGGGATTAGCCAACAACCGTCATTCCCGCCAGGTTATTTAATTCATTAGCTGTGTCTTACTTAATGTTTAGTTGTTGTTTATTAGAAGTACCTAGCTGAAACTAATGCTGCAATAAATCCTCCCTCCGTGAATGTTCTACTGTTCAGTTGTTGATTACACTGTTTTAGAGACGTGCTGATTCGACTGTAAGCTGCAGTTTGTGGTTAGAGGTGCTGCTGTTGTTTCGGATTGCTCAGTAGAACCCAGTACTGTCTGTGTTTCAGGCCCTGATGGTGTGGGATGTGAGTGTGTCTCCTGCTGTTCTCTTCAAGTCGCTCCCTCACTCTCACAAAGACTGGATTACCAGCTGTGTTTGGACTCCAGACTGCGTGGTAAAGTTACAGAGTTATTACCCGAGAGAGTCGTATGACCGCTCTGTGTTATTTACAGCACTCTTGTGTTTCCATAAACGTGTCTTCATCAGCCTGTTCCTGTTCCAGATTAGCTCTTCAAACGACGGGAGGCTTTGTTTATGGGACCTGCAGGCGGGCCAACGTCTCCGAGAAATCTCCTGGAGGAATCCTCTCACATCCGTCTGCTGTGTGGTGCGCAAATTAAACATCTTTCTAGAAAACACAGAATGTATTGTTTACTTCTCTGCTGAACAACCTCTCACCGAGCGTTTCATTTGAGTAAATGAGCTCCGCTGTGTAGAGATTTTCACTCTTGAAGCCTGTTGACTTGGTGTTTGGTGTTTCTGCGTGCAGGGACAGTATGTGGTGGCCGGCTGTGCAGAGGGAGCGCTACATGTTTGGACCTGGGAAACCAGCACAGAAATCTGCCACATTGCTGCACACAAGCAACGTATACACCACTGCTCTCTCTTACCAAATACAGGTAAATGTGCGCGCGCACACATTCACTTTTTATTTCATATTGTACAAAATGTATCCTTTTGATATTAATAGTTTGAACTCCTGCTTTGATTTTAAGACAAGAACAAAGAAGTGAAGCCAGAAGAAATTAGTGTTTTCACTGCGTCTGATGACGGCACAGTGCAGCTCTGGAAACCACTACAGGTCTGTTGGCAAAAATACAATGGGAAAGTGGTTTTAAGAGAGTCCCCCCCCCATTTAATTAAATATTTCAGTCATATTAATGTACATTATATATAAAGGACTTCCTTAAGGTTCTTGACCAAAATGAAAGACATCTTATCTTTCTGTTTTTGTCTCCTCTCTTACATTCGGTATCTTCACGTACAGGTGGAGCACTTCAGCACCTTACAGGGTCACAGCGGTGCAATATGTGGAGTTGTTCGCAAAGAAGGAATCCCAGAATTCCTCTCTGTTTCTGACGACTGCTCATTGCGCTGCTGGACGTGGACAAAAGGTAATACTTCCTATTCTGCCTTTTATATAATACCTTTAAGAAAGAAGACGTGTGGATCCTCTATCAGTGTGCATTCATCAACTGCATGGTGCCAAAACAAGATTGATATATATTGATATATTGATGACATATACATATAACAAGAAGTAGACAAGCTGTGTAGCCTCAATCGCTCTAACCCTATTTAGAATGATTTTAGTTTTCTTAATTTTAAGCTTATACTTTCTGATAATGCTGTATATGGCAAGGCAAGGCAAGTTTATTTATATAGCACCTTTCATACACGGATGCAATTCAAAGTGCTGTACAGAGAAAAGGACAAAAAGAAAAAGCAATAGTTAAAACTATATAATCATAAT
>JAVQJD010104373.1:0-13137 GCA_036023655.1 Nannoperca australis
CTGGTTGGAGGGGTGAGGGTGGTGTTGGGATCTTTTCCTCATCTTTGCTCCTGATCCCTCCCAGGCTGGTTGATTTGGAATCAAGGCACCTTACTATTGTTGTCTTTAAAACTTTTATTCACACAAGCTAGATTACATGAACTACATTACACGACGCAGTTATTGCAGTTATATATATATATATATATCTGGAGACTCTAATATAACGTCACCAAGCACAACTAAGCCATGTCAGGAAGAGTCTGAAAGTCTCGTTCGGCACATACACTTTATATAGTCTCTTACACGGTTGTCTGTTCACCCCGCTCTTCTGCATCTGTTTCATAAGCATACACACGCATATCTCCTTTTAAGGTTTCTTGCAAAACATTTTTCCTAGTTTTGCAGTACAGTTACTGGCGCATGTAGCTGCACCCTTTTTATGAAACTCATTTACTGGCATATAAGGCTACATCTTGCTGTTCAACACATTTACTGGCACATAAGGCCACTTCCTGTTTTTGCAGCACATTTGACCTTGACTCTAAATCCCCTTACAATTAAGCACAATAACACAAAAGGTATATGGCATCATATAAAAACATTTCTGATTACTATATCGACAGTGGCCAACAGGAAATGTTTGCCCTGTCACTCAGCCGTTGTCATTAGTAATTCTGCTGACAGGCATGCAACCATGTGTAAATGCTCATGTCTAATGCTACTGCTTGTTTATGACTTTTTGTTTGATCTTTTTTTTAATGAAGATACTTTGTGTTTTTCAGGTGGTGGTGGTTTTGAAACAAGTGTTTGCTCTCATACAGACTGTGCTCAGTAAGTGGCTCAACGACTCGCAGGTTGTAGAGGTGAGTCGTCGTCGTTGTGTGCGTCCACATAATGTCAGACATCTGCTTTTTAAGAAATCAGTCAACAGAATCAGATCAGGATGACATTTCAGTATAGCTGATCTCATGTTGTCCCTCAGGCGGTGTGCGCTATCTTTGAGAAGTCGGTGAAGACTCTGCTCCATGACTTTGCTCCCATGGTGTCTCAGCTAAGTGAGATGCTTGGGCAGATGTACAGTACAATTCCCCAGGCCTCAGCCCTGGACCTGACACGACAGGTACACACTCATACATGTGAAACACAAATTAACATTCTTCCATTAATTGTTTGTGGTTACATGCAGAGAGATTTTTGAGATTTGTCAGAAAGGGCTGTGTGAGAGCTAATCAGCTATGCACCAATGAGCCAGAGGGTAATGAGGACACAATGTATTGTTGTATAACTTCATCTGCAGTGACAGTGTGTATTCATGACGAAACTCTCAAGCAAACACTTTTTTCCAGTTATGTTTGACTATGTCATACATTTCATGAATCAGATTGACTGAGATAGTTTTACACCAAAGTGATATTTTAACTTATACTAATCACAATTTACTCATCAAATTTATAATAATAAATTGCAAATTGTAATATCTAATCACAGTAAGGATCCCTCACCGTCTTGAGTTATTAGCATTTAGTGATGGTGATATTGATTGTGTTTACATGTACCTGCGTAGTCTAGTTATTTTCATCTTTCTGCAGTAATCTAGTTTTTTTTAAATGTCACATTCAAATTAAAATAAATCCCTTGCCCTTTATTAAGGGGGAAGCCATATAAATTCCTTGGGCATTTATATGTGGTTTTTACATGTACATATGGATTATAGTGGTGGATTTTTGCAATCAGATTAATTCAATCCCACTGGAACTGGAATTTAAAATTATGCAAAATTAAATACGTCTAAATAAGTCTGTTTCCACTGCTTAACAGTAATTGTTTTTTATAAAAACACATTTGCCCACTAAGAAAACACAGTGTGTTCACTTCAGAGCTTGTTTTCTTGTCAGTACAAATGATTTGACTTAAAAAGGAAAAATAAGAATTCTGCAGGCTGCAGCGTTATATTTTACTGAAACATATTCTAGTCTTGTTTAAAAATATGTTCAAGAGTAAAGACATTCTATGGTTTCTTACCGTAGCCAGATTTGCTTCCAATAACCTGGTTTCTTGTGTGCAAGTAAACACAGTGAGTGTCTGATGTGAAGGCCTGCTGTTTCAGATGGTGCATATCTTTGCCAGTGAGACAGACCACTTCCCACCCATCAAGGCTCTGTTTGAGCTTGTTACCTCGGTAACGCTGTCCATCTTCCAGCAAGGTAGGGGTTCCAGAAGGGGCGGGAATACTGTGAAATGTGTCTATTCCAATCAGTGGTAGACCTTTGAATGTTTCTGATCATCTTTGATTTTACAGGGTCCAGAATCATATCTTGGTGTAGCAGAGGAAATTGTGAACAAATTTGTAAAAAAAAAAAAAATTAAAAAACCCCAATGATTTGTATATTATGGTGATATAACTCTCATTTCCTCTCTGCAATTGTGTGTCTGGCCACAAAAAGGAAAATGACCAAAGGTTAGAGGTCAGAGGTCACAGTTGATTTTGATGTTTGCTGTCATTACTCATTAAAGCATATGGACCCACAAATTGACTTGTTCTCTTGATGTGTTGAAATAACAAAGCCTCTAATCATTTTGTTAATGCAGATTTCTGTTTTCCACTGATCATTAATTCAATTCTTTTAAGACTATTATGGTTTGTTTTATGCAATCAACACATTGCAATGCTTTCAATATTTATCAGTCTAGTATTTGCTTCTTTCCTTTATGTATTAATTTATTTATTTGAATTTACTGTTTCAGTGTTTGGGCTGCATAAAAATTATTTTCATTTTCTAAAGTGTTTAAAGTTGGTCAGAAGTTTCTTTGTGTGCGTGACCCCGGGGCAAGACTCGAATGAGACGGACATGAATGAGATGATGTATCGTTTTGTCCACTACACTTGGGTTAGGGTACTTGTACCAGCTCTGTGTGCCGCTCCCCTTCCCTTTGTGTTGTCCCTTTCCTCTCCTCCTCTCCTGCTTTGACTGGTTAAGTAATGGCTGCCTCTCCTCCTGCCTCTAAACTCTTTCTTTTCTGAGCAGGTGCATTTCAGTAGACAGTATCAATACAGGATATCAGTCACAGCACAGAGACCACTAGCTTATTCAGTTGGCTGATAAATAACATAGCAGGGCGGGCCAGCTC
The DNA here is from genome assembly GCA_036023655.1 of Nannoperca australis. Lineage (NCBI taxonomy): Eukaryota > Metazoa > Chordata > Actinopteri > Centrarchiformes > Percichthyidae > Nannoperca > Nannoperca australis. The sequence goes on from JAVQJD010104373.1 coordinate 3,112, forward strand.
AACACGGCTGCAGCCACTGCTGTGCTAGGATTAGAGTCGGGTTCTCCTTCACAGCCCTCTGAATAAGCCCTGTATTCTCTCCAGGGGTTGTGTGCGGATGAAGGCTGGAGGGGGGGGTATTGAGCAGGAAACTTGTTTGGAGTCTGGGAACAGCTAAAGCTGGGCGCTTACTACAGACGTTTGTTCTGTTCCATTACAAGTTTGATGTTGGAGTCCTTCCAACATCAATCTTAAGCCATCGGAGAAAAACCATGTTTGAAAGTCAGGAATCTCAATGTGGATTCTTCAGTCCAGAAGCTCGTACAGGAAATGTGTGTTTAATTGTGCATCATTTGCAATCTGTCATACTTTAAAAAGTCTAGTAGTCTGTGTCCAGCATAAGGGAGGTAGTGATATCAGAACCTATCCTGATGTTTGACTGTGATTCATACTGATGGCTATGGGTTCATCTTTAAACCAACGGGGATCTTATGGACCAGCTCTGAATGGACCCTAAACCTAAACCTCCTCCCCCGAGGCACTTGTTCAAATCTGAGAGGAAACGTGTTGCTTGTTGTTTATTGACAGCGGTGCCTCGTGGGAAGGAGGTAAAAGCGGGTTCATTCAGGTTTGGTGTCTGTTTTTTTTTTCTCCAAACTGTAACAGTAACAGAGGTGCCTCCTGGGTTCCCACTCCAAACCCACTTTTATTTCATTAGGTTTGTTCTTTTTCTCTCGTTACTTCTTTCTTTTTTTTCTCTCCAAACAGACCCATGTCTTTGTCTTCTGCCTGTTTTCTGTTTTTGGTTGGTCTGTTCTTCCAAGACTCTGCCAAAGCTTCATATGCCCGCCCTCCCCCCCTCTCCCCTTCGTTCCTTACTCACGTGTGAATTATTTCAATGAAATATTTTTGAGTTCTCTTTTATTTCCACATGACTGTTGAATCTATTCAGTTGCTGTTTGTATATTATTCTTATTCTCTTATGATTTCTTAAGTTTCATCTTTATTATATTTTAGGACCCAGGGATCATCCTGATATTGTTGATTCATTTATGCAACTCCAAGCTCAGGTGTGTTTTTGGTTTCTTATTTCATTCACTTTGGGTTTCTCTCTCTCTCTTTTTCTAATTTCTGCCTGTTTCTCTGTCCTCTTCTCCCTTTCTGCCTCTTTCTGTTCTTTGTTACTGGGCCCTCTGGTGTCCCATCACATAGGTGAGGCGGTGGAATGAAACACAAGGGGCATGTTTGAAAAAGAGACATCTGTCTCTCCTCAAACGCTTTTGATTCTAAAAGTCACCTCGCGACACAAAGCACAGACCTCATGTAGGGTTTTCATTTCACCGGCAGACACCACCTACCAGTCTGCTATGTTCTGTCATTACAGTAAATAAAGCATCGATAACACACCAATCCTTATATGGGGTGTTTATTATTTGGACTTGTAATGCTCACACTGTATTCAGTTAAACACTGCTGTTGTAAGGTGTATTCATGTTGTGACTCGGTGTCATGATAGTAAGACATTCATTTTATATCTGTTTGTAACGATACTCTGTAAACATGCTGTTAGGGGAAAGCCTTGTATTTCCAAAGACTTCTCAGTTGCTAAGAAAGACAAGTCGCTGGATGGCGGTGGCGGTGCATTTTTGACATTTTCATTGCTTTGGGAAAGATTTCATAAAAATTAAGATGTCAGGAAGTTTTAATGACTCACAGAGGGGCAATCCTTCTATAAACAAACATTTTAATTTACTATACTGCTCAACAGGCTGCTTAGATAGAGTTAGCTGTTTGTGTGGACATATGCATGAAAATCCACTATTTTAAGCACTTTAACTAAATCTTTTCCCTTTTTTCTGTAAAGCCAACACCAGGGAACATTTGCTCCTTGGAAGAACATCAGCACACTCAGCGCATTAGATTAAATATTTTAGTTGATGCGGCGCTCTTGGGAAGATGATGTAACGGTGTCAGTATCAGCGTTGTGGTCCCAGGTGACTGGTTAGTCTCTGAGCCCAGTCCTCCTCTGAAGTCATTCCCGCCCAGAGCCGATCAAAGCCCAAATGAATTAATATTCAACTAATATTAATCGGTTCAGACAAATTGGCTGATGGCTCTTCTGTTTTATATTTTTGTCTTCCGTCTTCATTCTCCTTCCTTTGTTTTCTATCTTTGGATAGATCTGACCTCCATCTCTCTCCCTTTCCCTCTCTCCCTCTCTCCTCTCCTCCATCCTGAATGAGTTCATTATTACGAGATGAGTTGTATTTCTCTTTATCTGCACATGTTAATTACTTACACACTTCTGTTGCATATTCAATCCAGTCAACCAAAAACAAGGAAAAGTAATGTTTCAAATATAATTGATTTCAAGAACCAAAACCATCATTGCCTTTAGTTTGACTTAAGTTTCCAATGATTTCAAAGTTTGATTTTTTGCAATTTGTTTGTTATACCTGCTGAGTTCTGCATTGGAGGATCTCTGTATGAGTTTGGATATAGTTTTTTTTAAACAGATGGAGAGAGTTCTATAGCCTGGTAGGCAGATCTGTTCTCAGTCCAGTGTTGCTGGCAGATCCGGCTACCAGGCTGAGCGGGTATTGTTGATAGCAGTATTTTGAAGGAGCTTATGCAGTGGAATGTGGTGAAGCAGTACCGATTGGGTCGGGCCGACAGAAACATACTCTGTTTAATGCCTTTATCTGCCTCTTAGGCCCTCAAACGGAAGCCCGATTTATTCTTGTCTGAGAGTCTTGACGTGAAAGCAGTGTTCCACTGTGGTAAGTTTGCACATTGTGTACATAAACACACACCCCTACACACTGTTCTGGGTGTTTGCTGCAGTTCCAGTGAAATATGTGCCTGTCAGTACAAAGTACAAACTGTAAATGTTTGACACCATCCTTCAGTTGTTTATTTATGTTTCTGACTCCCTCTCCCACTTCTAGGAGTTCTGTCACTAAAATTTCCTGAGGCGCCGACAGTCAAGTCGACGTGCTTGTTCTTTGTGAGCACACGCACACCTTGAAACCTTGCAAGAATATGCACATTTATTCATTTGTCATTTGGCTTTAAATGTGCTGATTGTCTCTGTGTTTCTGCCTTAGACTGAACTGTTACCCCACTGCTCAGATGTGCCTCCATTAGCCAGAGTGGTGCAGGAGGACGGCAAGCTGTTGATCCAGGCCGTGCTGGAGGTGAGACGCATCGCATGACACATTTACACGTCGTGCCACAGAGAGTATTCATCGTTTCACTGATGCTGCAGTTGGCTGTTAGCTTATGTGAAACCTTTCTCCCTTTTTTTTATGTCCCTGTTGTCATTTCTCCCACAGGGCATCGGGGGCGGTGCATCCCGTAGTTTGATGGACCAGTTTGCAGAAGTGCTTTTCTCCCTTAACAAGAACTGCTTTTCTCTGCTTGCCGTGTGGTTGAAGGAGGCACTGCAGCCTCCCGGGTTCCCGTCATCGCGGGTCACAATTGAACAGAAAGATAACTTCTCACAGCAGATACTCAGGTAACACTGCCGGACTTTTGTTTACAGGCCTTTTCAGTTTGTGGACCAAATGATTTTTGGGATATACTTAATAATTCTATGTATTTGTGCTCTGCCGTGCAGAGAACGGGTGAACAAGAGGAGAGTGAAGGACATAGTGAAGGAGTTCACGCTTCTGTGCAGAGGGCTGCATGGTACAGAGTACGCCGCTGAATACTGAAACTCTACCCTTGAACTCTCACCTAATCGTGACCTCTGCCCTCAAAACAGCTGGATGCCACAACAAAACAGTTCTCACAAACCACATCAGTGAAGATATCATGAAGTGATTGTAATGATAACCCGCCGCCCCCCAGGACAAGACATGGAACCATTTCAGCACAGACCTGCCATCGGATTAATGGACACAAAATCCCCGGTGGTTTCAGAGAGGCTGCCCTCTTTGCTCCAATTTGTTTTCTGTTATAAGATTGATTGTTTCTCTCTCTTCCTCCTCTCTCCCCTTACTTAAGGTCTTTTCTTTGGAAGAGCTTCGAGCAGCACTCCCAGCATGCTGCCTCACGCCTCCTTCTATCTCTGTCTTGTTCTGCCTTTCTAGATCTTCCCGTGGTTCCTAGGTCGTTTCCTGGTGATTAGCATCCATATGAAACGGTAGTGGTATCGTACGTAGCTACTTGACATTATTTTTCAAAATAATTATATAAATGTATACGTATACACATATAGAAAGGTGGTGGTTGTCAGTCCTGCTGCTGCTAACGGGAAGAGAGAAGGACCGATGTCAGGAGGGGATTCTGCAGGAAAAATGACATTAATACGATAATATTTACTCCCACTCATGCCCCTGTGATCTCTGCATTTGCCAAATTATGATAAAATGTTTTGTGAATTTGTCCCTTTTTTTGTTATATATGCCTTTTTGGGGGTGTGAGTGGACAAAGAAAAACCACATAACAGGACTAAAAACAGTCTGCTCTCTTGCCTAGCCCTCTGTGTGTAGGGCTGTACCTCATATACATACAGTCCCTCCCAGTCACACTGCAGTCTCCTCAGGTTGTAGAGAGTGGATTTAATGACTTGGTCCCTTAGGTAAAGCAGGGCTGTCTAGAGTGAAGGCTGGAGGGGAAGATGGAGTAATAGTAGCTGGCAGTGAGATAGGGTGCAAGATGGAAACCGAGAATGCAACTGAGTATTTGGAGGGATTAATAATCCTGACAATGGACTGCTTAGTCACTGTAATCGTGCAAAAATAGTAATCAAGTTGTGCATATTAACAGTTATTGCTGAACACTTCTGTGTATTTGAGTGTGTGTGTGTGTTCATATCTGTATGTATGAGGTTGTGTGTGTGCACAGATGTATCTTTTTCCACTTGTTCAGTGCACTTATATTGGACCTACAGTACACATCCATAACTTCCTCCTATCTTTAAAAACAAAGAGGCCATTCATTTCTTCATTCAGACTACTCTTTTTTTTCTTTTCTTTTTTAAAGACTGACCAGGCACGTCCAGTTTTTCAATTACGCCCATCTATCAAACATCCTTATCATTTGGATTGACCAGCCAGTGATAATCATTGACCACACTCATCTATCTGTTATTGACACCCAACTACTCCTAACAAAATGCTTGTTAACAAGCCACCCAAATCCTTTCATCCATCTGGGTCACTGCCTTGGAGAGGAACAAGAAGGATTAGAGAGTTCTCTGAGAAAGTTATTCAGCATTTGCGACGAGAATTAACACAGACATTCTGTGCCCACCCATTATGCCAGAGACATTGGGGAAGTGATGTGACGGCTGTAAAATACACTGTCTAGTGAATCCGCAGGATCGGTTGACATCTAATAACACTCAGCATTGAAATGTACTTTGTGGTCTCTGCTAAACTTTATCTCAGTCTAATCCTTCTGTCTTATCCGAGGTGCCTGCAGACATGTAGCATGTATGTGTTTTGGGGGGGGGTTCGGTGTACAGGGGGTAAACATATTCAGTGTGGGAGACACTACAGAAATACGTAATTTAGACTGAGACCTGAGGCAGGAATCGGCTCCGGAGTGAGCTGTCCTGCCACCAAGTCTTGAATTGAACGGCAAATGATTGGACGTTCAACACTGACCCTCGGTCTGTATTGTGGTCTCATTCTGAGGTGGGAAAATAAAACACTGTTTCTAGAAAGAGTAGTAGGTGGAGGAGGGGAGGGAGGTATGAAATGTACATTGTTTTTTTTGTACCTTGGCTTTAATTTATTAAATATATCTAAGACTGCAGCTCCTGACTCTTCTGTGTGTGGGAGTGGTTCCATCAAAGGCACACCGCACACCCTGCACGTAATTTATTTTTAACTAGTGTCGATAAAGGTTTAGCAGAAACAATAGATTTTATTTTTTGGATTTGGTGCATCAGCCATATCCAGCCAGTTTGTAAATTTGAATTTGTAAATCTAGATCTTAGTAATGGTTTAATAAGTGTGAAATCTCCCCATCCTCCAAACACACTAAGAATTGTTTTTTTACCAAGTTAGCTGTTCACTTCTATTTTAAGTTAGATTTTGTTACGTTTTAAATGTTCAAATATTACATTGTTCTTACTAGGAAACTTCCTATGAAAGTATTAATAAATGATATGTGAAATAAAGCAGTACCATTTATTTCCTCATCATGAAGGCCAGGAGTATACAGCTCTGGTGGAAAAATACTGAATCCTTTATTTATTTTGTTTAGTTGGTCTTAAAGCCAACTTAAAATACAGAATCTTCACTCTAAAATAACTGAAACCAACCTATAGAATACACACCAGGTGTGAGTTTTTATCTGTACACTGTGGGTTGAAATAACCCCCAAATTGTCAAAGAAATACTGAGCACATTACCTCAATGTCCTCAATGAAAGCTACAGCACAGCCCAGAATATCATTTAATGATGAGGATATAGTCATTTTTCTAATCTTTCTAATCTAATAAGAATCTACAAAATGCACAATACATTAGAAGTTCTTGCAGGTTGCGGCCCAGTTAGACGATTTTACTTTGAGAATTTAAAGTCTTTCTAAACTTACTGAAGAGTCGTGAGATTTTGTCCTCTAATCATCCCCACTCACTGAAAATTCAATGGAATAGAGTAACTATTGCGCATGCGCACACAGTTCTCCCGCAACTCCCACGTGGGTGTCTAGGTCCGTCCATCCTGTCCTGTCAGTCTGCAGATATTACCAACCAAACCACTTGCAGGACACTCTAAAGGAGCAGCGGTTCTCCAGGACACCAGGGGTGCGCGGCATCTCAACTTTATATCCTAATCAACCGCTGAAGCTGCTACACGTAAGTTACGCTAACGTTACTAACTAGCTTTCGGCTAACTCTACACTTTAGCCACTTAGCTTCCACACAAGTAGCTGGAAGAAACAAAAAACGGGCGAGAGCCCCAACTGATTAACAAATATGAAACCCGGGGCATTTTTATTATACTTAAAAGACACATTCAGAAGTTGTCACTGAAGACAGGCTGTTTGATGCAGACAGTCACAATCAGTGTTGGTAAAGAGGTGTGTGTGTGTGTGTGTGTGAGAGAGAGAGAGAGAGCGAGCGCGCGCGTGCGCGCGCTGGAGGGGGCTGCAGTCCTCTGGAGGAGGTTAAGGACTAACAGAAAGCTCCTGACTGCACTGTGTGACCGGCAACATGCACGCAATCAATTAGCTCGTTGTCAGGACGTGTGTGTGTGTGTGTGTGTGTGTGAAAAAAATATGAGACTTATGTTTCATACGTTTTTAACGGACTTTTGTGAAAGAGTTTAATGTAAATACTGAAACCATAATGTTTAATTAAAATATGAGTAGGTTATTGGGAAATGAGGCAGTGATAACAGTAGTAGTAGTTAGTAAGTATTTTTAGTCTTTTGAGTCAAAAGTATATAAATTGGGATTGGCTTGATTTTACCATCAGACAACTCTAACATCTATACATTATCTCATTACATTTTCATGGTTTAATGTAATCACTTTCTGGTCTGAACACACTGAGGTCTGAGAAATGTCGTAGTTTGAGACTCCTGTACTCGGCTGCACAGTGTCATGAGTGGCCAGCTATCTGATTATTGGTTTGTCTTGATCTGAACTGATCTGGCGACAAAGGTCTGCCTCTGTGACTAGAGCTGAGAGTCCGGTATTATCATTGATCATCAGTATTGACCTTTGACCTCTGATTTAGTGAGATGGGGTAAAGCAATGCCATTGACAGGTGATGCCTACAATTCATCGTCTTTGACATTCTGTGATTGATTTTATTAACGGAGCTCTCTCAATCTTTAAACTGGATTTGTGTCTCCGTCTCTCCCTCAGTCATGGCTGTAGTGAGGTTCTACTGTACTGAAGTTGTGAATGGGCGAGCCTTACAGAGGGCAGCCAAGCTCTACCCCCAGCTGTCAATCACCACTGAGCTGTGCTACAATGTGGAGCTGACAGGTGAGTGTATAACAGCTTGTCAGTAAGTGATGATGATACTAATAATTAAACAGGCAGAAGCTGTGAAGAACAAAGCAATTGTTATGAATGTGACACGCAAATTAATCTTGTGCCGCCTTGAGAAATCTGCTTTCTCTTCCATTTCCCCAATCTGCCGTGTTGTGATTGTTTCCTTCTGCTCTCTGCTGCAGGCTGCCGGAGTCTCTGTGCTGAGCACAAGGAAGTCCTCCTCTGGTTGTTCCGCCCTCCCCTGCAGGTGGAGCCGCCGTCTGAGAAACCAAACCTCACAGAGGGCAATGGGGAGAAGCTGGTGGAGATTGGACCCAGGTACTACTGCACCCATGCAGTCTGATAAATGACCCGTATCGCATGCTACGGCGCTGCTTTTGTGCTACAACGGGCTTTATGTTCTTCATTAAATTAAATTTTTAAACTTATATCTGAAAATACACAGAAAGATGTTCATATATTAAACAGTTAAGAACATAGTGAAAAAATCCTAATAAAACTGTCCACCTAATAGCTTTTTCTGGCATCGTCATTAGCGAATGGCTCAGTGGTCATCACGTGATCGTCACGTGACCTATCTTAGGAGCTTTGGTCAATTTCAAGATGTTTTGGAAATAAGAAAGAGGTTGTTTGTTGTTACATGACTGTAAACACTGAAAACAAAACTGGGCATGAATTTTGCTGTAAAAGTTCAGTGGTTACATTTATAGATGAAATCTGCAGTTTCCTACAGCTGCAGGGAACACGTCAACAAGACAAAAGGTCTCTAGTGGTCGCTAGTGGGGCTTCTGATTTTTCTATTCTAAGAGCTTTATCTGTTGTGCTTCTAAAATGTAAATTTTGGCATGAGTGTGGAGCTGGAAGAGTCCCCAGATATTAAAGGTTCATCTGCTGTACAGAATTAATTATCAGGACACAATTATGAATGGTTGCTTATTGCTAAAATATATTGCATTTAAATTCAAACTTTTTTTAGCAGATGTTCACAGTGTCTACTGGAGGATAATATGGGAATCTTAAATGAGCATTTTAATCTGTCAGAATGGGCGAACGTGATTTGGATTATGAATTACATTAGGCAAACAATAACATTTTAGATTATTAAGTAATTCTTTCTTTGTAATCATGAACTGGAGGAACTCAAGGCAGACATCAAAGTCCAACACAAGAAAATGTCTTCAAACTGTTTGGATTAATGTCGTTGCTTTGTTGCTCTTCAGGTTGAACTTCTCCACCGCCTGGTCCACTAACGCCGTGTCCATCTGCCGGAGTGCCGGCCTCACGAACGTCACGCGGGTGGAGCTGTCTCGCAGGTTTCTAATCAAGGTTTGCACTCAAACAGAGAAATCATTTTCTAGAACAGAAATCATTTCTGTTTCAATTTCATGTCGGTGCTCCTGATGAGATCTCTCTCTTCCCTCCAGCCAAAGAACGGAGAGAGCGTGAACGAGTTCAACGGAGACATAAAGAAGCTGATTGAGTGTCTGTATGACAGTATGACAGAATGTATCTATCAACAACCCATCATCTCCTTCACTGTGGAAACCAAACCGCAGCCAGTGTTTGAGGTTGACATCGTGGGGAAGGGGCGTGCAGCACTGAAGACGGCAAATGATGATCTGGGTGAGACTCTTATCAATTTCTAAATTAGTGAATTTCCTCTCAGCCCTGTTTAGCTTCAGCCTCTCTTAATCTTTTTGCTCCTGCTCCTCAGAGTCTCTTATCATACTATAATGTACTTTAACTGTAACCTTCCTCTCATTTCTCTTTCTTGATGTCTCCTTTCAGTCTTGCAGCTATCTGTGAGTATACTGTGTCTGCTGGTGGAGGTAATAATGTCACATGATGCATGACATTATTACTTGGCCGGTTAAAGTCACAGGACAGCGGTAATGCTGCTCATTATGTTACACGTGCATGCGTGTGTTTAGCGTTTGTCTAATGTCACGTGAAGGCAGATGAAACAAACAAAGAGAGAAAGGGTTCTTCTATTTAAAGCAAAGTCAGACGGACCGTTGATCTGACTGATATCTGATGGCTTTTAAGTCGCGTGTGTGGGTGTGTGTGTGTGTGTGTGTGTGTGT
>JAVQJD010104375.1:0-22492 GCA_036023655.1 Nannoperca australis
GTGTGGTGAATAGTAACGCACGAACCGATTAAGAGAGGGAGGAAAGGACGGAGGCGTGGAGTGAGAGGAGGAGAGAAGAGAAGGAGAGATAATGGAAGCGGAGGCAAGGAGGAAAGAGAGAGAGATGGAGGCTGATAGAAATAGAGAAGGAAGAGGAGAGAAAGAAGAGAAGGGTAAAGACAAACTGACAAGCAAGACAAGAGGAGAGAGGTTTTTGATAAAGGAAAGAAAAAAGAGCGGGCAAAGAGAAAGGGAGAGCTACTGGGAGGGTTGGAAGATAAAGAAGGAGGGAAAAGGCAATAAGCAGAGGAAGCCCAAGCCATTAAGGAGCCAGGAGAGGAAAAGCAAAAGAACAAAAACGTTTGCACAAATTGTATTACTCCTGACATCTGTTTGAAATCACTGCAGCTATACCGTTCACTGCACATTCTTGAATGTACAACCACCTGGCATTACAACGCCCCCCCCAAAAAAAACCTCTAACAACCTAAAATATCCATCATGGAGTTCTAATTCATGTAAAAGTGCTATAATTTGAAATTTTGAACCTCCACTCCTTCATTTTTGTACACGTTAACTAATCCGAATTGTAGCTTCCATAAGTTTTGTCCAGCTTGACTTCTCATCTTTTATGTGCTTTTGTCCAAAAATCGGTCGAGAGCATTTCAGTCTCTCTGCTTTCCTCTGATAATGTCAGCGTTTCTTTGGTCTGACCGGATCAGACAAAGAAAGCAATCTGACAGACAGATAGAGGAAGAGATGGCTTTCACAGGCAGCAACGGGGAGACAGACAGATGGACAAGCTTTCCATGAAAGACATTACGTTTGCTAGTACATTGTTTGATTAATAAGGCAGAGATAGAGCATCAGAGAGAAGGTGACCATGCAAGGAAAACAAAGAAATAGAAGAAGAGAAAGATGGAAGGGTACAAAAAGAAAAACAGTGAAAGGAAGACAGGTGTATTTGTTCAGATGATCTTTAATCATAATCAGTTGGTCAGTCATGTTAAATAACTGTAAAGAGCTTCTGCTGCAACCTGCAATTATTAATAATGACACATTCAGCTCAGTATCAGCCCAGGGCTGACACACACACACACACACACACACACACACACACACACACACACTCTCAAACATACCCACATGTTCTTGTTTGAGGCAGTCTAATGATATCTGATTGATAGTTTGCAGAGAGAGAATGGCCTCCAGCCCTGTGTGTGTGAGTGTGCATGTGGATCCACTGGATGTACCCATGTTGTCTGGCTTTTGTTTTATGTGTGTGCTTAAAACTGTGTATTTGGATTTGTGTAGACTTGAATGCATGTGGATGTATTGTTGTGTGTGCACCATTCAGATGCCACTGCTATAAATAACCCTCCCTCTGTTTGTATTTTGGGATGGGGACATGCCATCAATTGTGCCTCACAGTTTGAGGTTCTAGTCAGATCTTCTTTGACTCATTTGATTGGGTGAATAAACCTTACCACTGAATTTGCTTGGTTGTACTATATAGTTTTGACTTGAGTCAAAATTGAAAGCATCAAAATGAAGAAACGTTTATTTATTTATTTCCTGTGATTGCAGGGGGTTTGGTATCTTTTTTACATAAAATTCGATTTGTCCAATATCTGTCTTTGATATATCACTTGAATTCCAACAGCCACAGTGGCACTTCATCAAATCAATTCACTCCAATGGACCTGCTGTATTAACTAGCTTAACTAACTACATTCCCTCACCACCTCCAGGCCCATGAAAGACAGACAGCTAATGCTAGCTAGCCCCATCCCTTCTTTAATGTGTGATGCAAACACAACACTGAGTGTGTGAGGTCTGCCAATGACTTGCTGGTGTTGAAATAACATTATCAAAAAGTAACTTCTAGTTGAAGTCAAGAGCGCATGTTGGCAAGCTAAGAGCACTAGCTTCAACTTTCTGAGTGGAAGGCAGTTAGCTAGCTTGCTAGCTTCCACTTTTCAAGTAGACTATGAACCGAACATCACAATGAGTCCTTGTGAGGTTTTAAAAGGACAGATATCTTAAATCGAATGGTGTACAACCAACTCTATGTGGGCTTGTTGAAAAGAGGGGGTAGGCTACTCCTTGTATTAATGTTCATAGGCAACAGGGATAGTTAGGTCGTCATTGCAAAAGTCCTCTTTTGACAAATTGAAAATTGTGCACAATCTGCTGCAATATAATTATTTTTTATTTCTTTTCTCAAAAAGTAAGGAGAATTCAAATTTCAGTCCAAATCACTATCTTTGTCACAAACATTCTGCTCAGTTATCCATGTATATCCAATATCATTAAAAAGCAATATCTGGCCAGTTTAAGAAAAAAGAAAAAGAAAGGCGGAAAATTCAAATGATAACACCAGAGTTTACAGTTACAGAAACCAGCCAGACTTTTTGTCACTGTTGTTTCCAGGCAAAGAGAGAGCCACATCCAGCTGACAGAAAACAAAAGAGCAATGACAGAAATAGATAGAGACAGAGGGGTGGACGGTCACAGACAGAGAGGGAAGATCTGTCGAAATACCAAACTGATTAGCCAGTGTTTCTGACATTTAAATGCCACGTTAACATAAAGAAATGTTTCATAGGAATATTAATCACTCTAGTTAATTCACACGGAGATATGAAATGGATCCATGGTCCTCGTGGCGGGAGTAAGGGACAGAGGGTAGAAGCTGTTAGGGACAAATACAGAGGGAACAGAATAGTGTGTTATTGGTATTAATGGCAATGTCACAAGAACTACTTTATGTTGAAAAGTTAGTTGAGTTATTATTATTACACGTCTTACCCTTCAAAGATACCTTGATATCTTGATGATCTTCAAAACACAATGGTCCTTTTTGTATATCAGCAATACGTAATAAATACCAGTTATTTAATAGATTTTATCCAAAGTACCATATAGTAGTAGGAGTGCAAACGTTTTCAGCAGACAGTAGGTTGTTTCAGTTTGAAATGGAACCTCTAGCAACTTTATCTTTTAAGTCAATGGTCCGAACACGGCACAGCCCATTAAGTTAATAGATGAAATCATATTATCTACCTTGAAACACCTTCATCTAGACTACTGGGATGAAACAGCTTCTCCACAAGTTGCACCATGGTGCTCTAATACTTGTTTCAAGTGAGCAAGAACTCGAATGTATTCCAGCTTTTTGCCAGTGACATTCAAAGCTGAGAATTAAAACAACAAATTGACATGAAGAAGAGAAGCAGGCAGAGGAAAAGAAAAAGGTAATTCCCTCTGTGGCATTTCTAGTTAGGCAGCAGAAATAAGATTTATGTAAGGTCTATCTGTCTGTCTTCCCAATGACATTCTATTTAAGTATGGCGGACGTCTGTGGGATTTGTTCAGGTGCTGGGGCTTATTATTGAAAATTAGGAGAGAAACTGGAAGCTAAATTTGGCGAGAGCTGTAGTATAGAGATGAGTGATCATAACAACAGCCTACAAGTGCTCCTCTACAGCATAGCTTTCATTAACACACTGCCATCTTGATCAATCTCGGTCGTTCCAGATGACAAATCAGGGTACTTACAGGGTGTTGCTAACTGGTTAACACTGCCTCCATCCTCTCTTCCCATCTGTTGACAGCCGTGGCAGCCAGATATATAAAAACTGACATTATGACGGGCCAATAAAAGTGTAAAACAGATGAACCAAATGTGTATAATCTGGACAGGGATCTGTGAGCAGTGACAAGTGTTGGGTTAGACTGATTTGTTGGGCCAGTATTTTTTAAATCAGATATTGGCAACTCACACAGTGTACTTTAATTATGACTGGTGGTATTCCTTGACAACTACATAAAACAGATTACAAAAACAGCAAAGTACATTTATATTTTTGGGATGTTAAATTACATTTTTATATATTGGGCTTACCTAATGTAAAGGCAGTAATGTGTCCCGTACCATTCCACTAATAGGATGCATTCACACTGAGCTTCGATTCATCAGAACTATGGAGCATGCACAGTACTACGTTAGTTTGTTTGGGCAGGTCAGAACAATGCCATTCAATCTTTGGTGCAGAAACTGCCTGAAGTTATTGGGCTTGAACCTCTTCCAATGGAAAGAAGTGCATTTGGTTTTTACCAGTGGTGGGCCGTCAGGGCCAGCAAGGCCTTCTCTGCTGGCCTAACATAAATCATGATCATAATTTGATAAAAGTTAATTTCATTTTGAATTTAAATATATATATAAAAATATTCTTCATAATCTCTTCATGTTCGTGTTGTTTTTAGGTTAGAGTTTTTATCCAATCAGAATTCAGCTAGCTTGTGTTGCCAGGCTGTATGAAATCTGCCTGAGGCCTTCAGAATCAACAATGCTGGCGTTGAACGTTGTACGCGCCCTGTGATTGGTCCAACCACACGCTGGCGCAGCTGTGTGGTCGTAATCAAAGTGTTTCATCGTGCCGCTGGCTGTCGCCAAGATGTGGCCGTCTTGTTGGTGTCTTTCTGATATTAAACTGCGATTTTGCAATTTAGTGTACAATCTTGTTAAAGCTTGCCTGTATTCTGTGTGAACTTATTTAAACTTTTTGGACAGATCATTTTAAATACCCTTTTATTTTTTTGTTTTGACACTACCACGTAGAGATATGTTTTAATTGCTAATGCGAGTTTATTGATTTTTAAATGCGCTGGAAAATGGCCCAGTAGTGCGTAAGTGTGTTTCTGTATACTATTTCTCCAGCCGTGGTCACGTGGTGTCATAAATGATGGTATTATGAGAGGTATTTATTGAAGTCGGACTAAGTAGGACACCACTGAAGGCCTATCTGTGAAATGCACGGCCCACCACTGATATACAGTATCACGTTTTCTTGTCAGCACACCACAGAAGTTGAGGCTTTGACGCAATTTCCACAAATAAGTTCAGAAATTATTTTATGGAGAGAAATTCAGATTTTTACATCACTGATTCGTCTACTTGAAGTTGTGAACAGATTTAGTTTAGAGGACAATTTTTTAAAACATTTAAAAAGATTCTAATGCTGACCTAAAATAACATCAAAGTGAAGTTCAACTTGACAGTTTTATCTTTTTCCTCCTCTGTATAGAAATGGAGTAGCCTTAAGGGATGGGGGGTGGGGGGGTAATCGGGGTGGACCGGCCCGGTCTGCACCCAGCCCAGTTCCCCGTCTGTAAACAATAGGGGTGTGGATTAGTTTGGAAACAATGTGTTTATTTAAAAAGCCCACTTCCTGTATGGACTCAGCAAATCTCCCATTAATTTTATTGGCGGTGGCTCCAGTTCTGAAAATCATTGTTTAGAGGGGGGAAAAATACAAAACACACAAGGCATAAAGGAACGCTTTGCATCAGCGTTTGGTTCCTGTGTGATAGGACGACAGCATTAATAGAATTGGTGCTAGCTATTTGTGTTTTTTAATCATCTGGTGGGATCTTACTGCAGGTTCAGAGGAAAAAAACAAATGAGGAAACATTTCAATGTTTTTGTTGAGACTGCTTTGGCATAAACTCGCTGCTTCGTGCTCTACGTGTACAGATGAGAGTTTCATGAAAAAAAAAAAAAGAAAACAGAAAGCCAAACAAGGTTTTTCTGCTTAGTCTAAACTGCCATGAGCGGTCTACAGAATCTGCCTGCAAGGGTTGAGATTCAGCTGAGGGCTGTGGAGCCCAGGAGCGACGCCCACCATCCCTAACTGCCCAAAGCCACATCCTGGCCAAAAGGAAAAGACTTGCACTTTCTCCTCAGGAGGAACACATGCATTAATGTGATCTCAATTACTCATAAAGCAGTCCTGCAGCAGCACTCACACCTCATGGCCACATCTTGCCATACACATGCGCTTTAACTTTAGCTAATCTGATGGCTGCTTCGGAAAGTTTTGAGACCCCCAGAGCAGGAAACAAACAAAACTCCCCATGTGCTGTTACGCCAAACCAATTTTGCGATACTGAGTAGCCCCAGTGGAGTTTATGAGATCATTTTTGAGACTGACAGATATGAGGGGGGATGAAAAGGCATTAAAAATAAGCGGTGCAACCTTAGCCCATCCAGACGCGTGCTTGGAGGCCAGAGAGTAACAGGTAAACTCGGGGGAGGGTGGTTAAGCCCTAGTTAGGCATGTAAATCCCACCCTTTACAGGCAATGCGCTCCACTAGATCCCTGTCAATTTCCTGCAGCTGTGCTTGGGCGGATTTACATGAATACACTCTATCACTAGCGCTTAGCCTCCTGTGTTATACATTTACTCACTTTTGGGTGGGTTCTAAAATTGCTTATGTCCTTTTTTTTTTTACTTTTTTTGTCTTCTGTAGAGAAAGAATGGTTTTATTTACAAGCCACCCGGCATGGCTTCTTTTGTAAATTGACTCCTCAGTTTTGTACACGGGCCAGGCACAAGAAGGTTAGCTGCCTGTTCCCTGATAAGCTGGCAGAACCTATCAACCCCGGCAAGAAGATAGTGCTCTGTATTTCTGTCATGCTTTATCATCAGCTGGGGTGAAACTAAACCGGTGTTAAGCGAGAGTAGAGGGACCATTTCCCTGGATTACAGGCGTCAACTTTAATTTCAAAGACCAATGGTGTATCCAGGGAAGGTGCAAGCTTCGCTTGCCACAGATTGGCAGTGGGCTCCTGATAAGGACTCAGTAGCGTTGTTCGCATTCACCAGGGGGGCCTATTGATCTCCGAGCCGCTGGTTCATTTCATAAAATACACGATAAATGGTGTTAGAGCGGCAGTATGGCTCCCTATTCACCAGACACACTGCGTCCTGTGCCAAGTTGTCTCGGCTCTGTGGTGTGGTGAACAGGAAAGGCACCCCAGGAAGACAGGGTATTTGTCAGGAGTCATTAAGGAAGGAGGTGACAGTTCAAGCTTTCTGCTCGCAAAATACAGTTTCTTTACAACAAAGTCGAGTCAGGTTTACAACCGGCGT
Organism: Nannoperca australis; assembly: GCA_036023655.1. NCBI lineage: Eukaryota > Metazoa > Chordata > Actinopteri > Centrarchiformes > Percichthyidae > Nannoperca > Nannoperca australis. The sequence goes on from JAVQJD010104375.1 coordinate 6,940, forward strand.
GTTATTATTCTTCCAGCTCAGCGTGAGATGCTCTCGCTGGTCAAACTGAACCTGAGCTTAAAGAAACAGCTATCATTTGGAGAATCAGTGTAATGTTCACCATCTGAGGGTGAAACTCATATCAACATATTGAGCACTTATTCATATTGAAATGTCTGTTTTTTGCAAACCCAAATTTATGAAAAGCATAATCACAACATGAGGGCCCTCTTATTTTATTATCAGTGGGTGTTATTATTAGAAAACCATTTCAAATGATATGTCACATGGGAACAAATATCATTTACAAACCACTAATGACTTGCAAACACTCTTCTAGCCTCCGGTGCAGAATGACGCCGTCTCACAGTGTGTGCTCTGCTCGCCTCTCTACGGGGACGTGCAGTGGGACGCTGCGCGCTTGCAGAATCAAACAGAATAAACAGGAAGACCTCTTTCATTTCAGCACAGGCCATACAGTAGCAATAACACATTAATTCTTAAAAATCAGCCCATTTAAACCTGTCATTACCACGGGCGTCTAATGGTTTTAAGGTGTGTGTTTGTTGCAAAAATTCAAATGAGACACTAAAATATGTACATATTCTCTGCAGAGATGGATTAGGTTTTGGATATTAATAATTAAGCAGGCATTATTATTATTACACTTTGCATCTTCTGGGTGGATCAAACTCACCTCACTGCTGGACTGCTAATAATGAGTCATCAATAAAACATTCTCATAATGTCAGGAAGAGACGTGTGCAGATGCACAGTCTAATTTTACACGGGCTGACTTGGTCATTAGTTCACTACAGCATGAATGCTTCACAATGCAAAACACAGAGGAGGTTACAGAGGTGCCCTGATGTGGCCTGACAGTCGGTGCATCAAGCCACTCCTTCATTAATGTTAATCATCTTGAAATTGTGAATAACCAAATCAGTGCACCTATATGCAAATATTTAAAGCATTTTATTTTTTAATGAAAAAGGTGTTTTTGTTTCTGGCGCTACCATTTGCATAGTAATTGTGTCTATTGTGTCGTGCTTCCTTAACCTCAGACTGGCCTGGATGAGCACTGGATAGTCTGTGATCTGTGCTTAGACTGGAGTTGCAAATGAATAGTTAAAGGCGACAGGCACACAGGCGGAAAAGGAGATCATATTAAAAAAACTCCATGTAAAAGTTTCCCTCTTCAAATCAGAAACCACGCAGGCTGTTGGAGTTGAAACCTTCCAAAATTTCACAGAGCTGTAATGAGAAACTAAGAAAAGCACAGACCAGAGGGAGAGAGCCGTCTTTATTGCCACCCAGGCATAATAACTTAATGCAAATTGTAACTAGTTAAGCACAGCAAAATAATATGATACCATTGTCTGCGGCAGATTGATATTATAATGTTAGCATGTGCAAATAATCACATTTTCTCCCTGATACAATTACATTATTTGTTATGGTTGTATCATACACCAATAAAAGCAAACATCATATTAGGATTCATGGCACTTTTCGATTTGCGTTATCAATATGTGGAAATAATTGTCTGCTGAGAGATTAAATTACATTATTGTGTATCTTTTTCATGCCTAATAAATAATGATGGATGGCTCTTATTTTCATCACCACCTGCAACCATTTTGTCTTCTTCCCCTCTGCAAGTTAAAAATGAGAGAAGAAATAAAGAAATAAAAGGGGAGAGTGAAGAACCTCAAGCAAACCCGGAGGTTCTTGTCGCTGAAGTTTTTCGTGTCTGATCAAGGCGGGGAAACTGCAAATATGAGCCAGACAGACACCCTGAAAGTCAACATGCCACTGTTTATCCATTGATACATCTTCTGGTAAGCACACACATTAAAATGATGAATAACTGATTGACAAGGAAAAAGCCTTGCAGGGGAATTTCTGTGTATGATGACTTTATCAAATGTTGTTCTTTCAAACTGTGGCATATTTCAAGCAGAAGGTTATAAAAAAAACACTCAGGAACAGTATATTAGCACATTGTTTGTGTCTTTTTTTCATATATTCTTCATTTTTTATATAGCTGTCTGGGTCGTATTCATCTGAGATGTCAGATACTAAGTCTTACAATACTTGAAATAAATATAGTAACTTAGTTATGTCAATACATCCAAAACTACAAAACCTACAGAACAGTAATGTTAACTATAAGGTAGGCTAATATATTTGAAATGACAACTGTGTGTTACACAGCTAGCACATTTCTAAGTGTTGTGTAAAATAATGTGCTGAGTGGTGATGCTGAGAAGATGAGATGTGGTTCACAGTGAATACTGTTTATACCTGACAGAAGTTAAAGGCTGAAGGTTCCTGTACATTTAAATGAGAAATGCAATCACTTGTTACTCACTTAAGGAAGGACCAGGAAAGGCAACTTTATCCGTATAGGATGTTTCAGAGCAATTCAGTATGCTTTACAGAGTAATAAAAAAACGATATGCAAGCGATACAACATTGAGGTAATAATTCTAAAGTTTATTTCCTTAACAAAGAGCTAAGTAAGAATTGTGAATTTATATTAATGCTAGAATGTGACATGCTGAAAATATTTTTTGCAAAAAAATATTAAAAAGGCCAGCCGGGTCATTTTGGATCCACATCTAAGGGTTATTTGGTTTGAATTCCCCCCTTTGACATTTGGAGAAGGTTATTTAAAATGCTTCAATTTCAAATGTTGCTCAAATTCAATAGGTCATTTTCACATCAAGTAATTCAAATTTAGTTTAAAAAAAACATTGTTGTTTTTTTTCTTAAAAGTTGCTGAAATCCAAGATACAAACTTTAAACAAACTTTAAAACTTGTAAATACCTTCTAGAAATTCCAAAGAGGGGAATTTAAACCACAAGTTCAGATATGTAGTTTTCAGAGTAAAATACTTTAAAATTTAAATTTCAACCAATTTTAACATTGGTTAAAATTCATAATCAGGAAGGAGAATTCAAATGATTTTGGCCTTTCTTTGCTTCCATACGGATCCTGAGTAAAGTGTACCTTTAGTGACATAAACCTGTATGTCCAACAATAGCGGCCAACTGTGAGGCTGTCTGACTCGTTTACAATTCTCTTTTACTCCTTAATTTTAATCACTTAATTTGCACTTTGTGAAGATAAGAGAATTGATTAGCCACCGCTGTCCAGGAGGCTTCGTGTTTGACTTTTTTTTTCTTCCCGTCAACCAATCTTAGCTGTCAATACCTGAGACTCTTGTTGCATGTGATGCATTTGTTGGCGCGCTTTTATGCTGCGATAAAACAAGGTAAGGACATTATAGTCCCCCCACCAGTTAATTGGCATCAGAGAGAGAAATGCGGTTATAACTTCATAACTTCTTAAGTCATGCCTTGTGCACAGCTAGACGTACGGCGTTGTAAAAATTTACATTTTAATGAAATATTTGAATAAGCACTTGAAATTCACTCTACCAGGTCTCCCGGTTCTAAAACCAACATTTCATGTTTGTGTTTTGAATGGCAGCATCAGAGAAATTAGCATGCCAGTCATACAGATTAGGAGGGCATCAGTGTAAAGTCACAGGCTTTCTCAATCAAGGTTCACTGCAGGTAAACACTACCCATGACATGTTTAAATGATAGCTTTTTTGAAAGGAAGGAGGAGAGAAAAAGCATTTCACAGGGGAAGGGGAGAAAGCCCGTATAGAAATCAGAGCAAGAGAGAAGTGAATAGAAATTCAGACTGTTGGCAATGAAGGCTATCTACAGTTTACAATAACGCACTTCCTTTTAACTAAACCTGTCAGAGAACCACAAAACTACAATTTAAATTTCCACATGAGTGATGCTTCTAAATCAAACATAAACGGAAGCCTGCGTATCGTGTGCAATTCTATTTAAGAAAACATTTGTATGTATTAAATATATAGCTGTCTGACAGTTAGATTTGCCACAAATCGTAAGTGTTATTGTTACATGAAATAGTGTAGTAGTTGGTTTGTGTTTGTTCTAAAGGAATAGTTTGACATTTTGTGGAATACATTTATTCGCTAGATACGAAGATCAATACCACTCCCATGTCTGTATGCTAAACATGAAGCTAGTTATGAAGCTAGCAGTTAGCTTAGCTTATCACACAGACTGGAAACAGGGTAACAGCTAGCCTGGCTAGCAAACAAAATCCGCCTATTAAGCTCACTAACTAACACATCATGTCTCAGATTTTGTTACCTTTGGATGGTTTTTGTGCTAAGCTAAGCTAACCTTCTGCTAGCTGCAGCTTCATATTTAGCACAGAGACACAAGAGTGCTATCAATCTTCTCATATGACTCTCACCAACAAATTGAGTAAGCATATTTCTCAAAATATCAAACTATTGCTTTAAACTGTAAATCCATCACTGTAAGAATAAAAATCAAGTATTCTTCTTTATAAAAACATGTTTCATTCTTGCTACATTAACTCCACCATGGCTTGCAAGCTGTGTGAAACCGAACAAATAATCACTACCTTGTTTTTGGTGACACACTCTTCTCCTCACCTTATCAGAAATCTATCATCCCAGCAGCAGCCACTTCTCTGCTAATTCACTATGACACAAAGTGCGAGAGCGAGATGTAATTATTCATGTTGTTTTGCATCTCTTCAATTATTCAAACAAAACATTTTTACTTTGCTAGATGCTGGTGCATGGCTACAGTTCAAACCGTGAGGGTTACAGTGCAGTTCATCATGGGAGTTGTTTTGTTTGCAGTGGACCAGGATCAACCTGAGGCTCCACACTACGCACTTGCTCTACATTGTCAGGTTAAAAGTGATGGTGCAGTACAATATGTACTGATTGTGACATGGCTGCAGCCAGAGTCTCAAGCCTTGTTGACTCCATTTTCACCCAAAAATATGTTTTAAAAATGGGGAATATTATGGATCGGAGGTTTCCTTTCTCCCCAGTACGAATCAAATCTAAGGGATTTTATCTGTAAGACGTTTTCTTTGCAGTATGTCAGATAGACCATTTGGATGCTGGAGGATACACTGATCCACATAGCTTAACAAAACTCCTTAAAGGATAAGGTAGGACATATTCTGTTAGTTATCGTCACCAAATCCCAACAAATAAAAAGACCTACACCAACAATGTGTTAGTCCAGCTCTCAATACTGTCTGTAGCACTAAACCCTAAGCTCACTGGTTCCTACTGAAGATGTACATTTAAAAAAAGCTTCCTAAAACAGTTGGACACTAGTTTTTAGCCAATGTTACTCAAACAGGAGAATACAGTACGCTTGTGAGGGACTATTTTCATATGTGGATTAATACACATTTGGCACTCTAGTGAGTATAGCGGCAGGACGGTGTATATGGGATGGCATCAAAATAATTTTCAGTGCACATCATAATGAAGGAACATGAAGGCTCACAAAAATGGAGCTCTGTGGCACAGAGGAATAAGATATATCAGGGTTTGGATTCACACACAACACTTGTTAGCAGGATCAGTTCATTGTGGGTTTGGGTCTATTCATGGGATTAGTTGACAATAAGAAAAATATAGTATATCACTAGACTTTTGACACTTTCTTATATTCATTTCTTATATTAATCTAGAGTTGGTCTGTGTTTACTGGGATGTCACTTCACTTCACTTGAGCCTCTTTACTGAACTGGCAACATGACTTTTAATGACATGACAATAAGTCCAAAAAGGGATGGATGAAATAAAAGCAGCTAATGAGCTTACATATCTACAGATCTATCTCCTCAGACTGTGATATGGTTAAAAAATCCACAAAAAGCTAGAAAGTGGATCTTGAGCTGCAGTGGTTTGCCAAACTGTTATTTCCATAGTCAAGATTAAGCATTCATTTTTGACATAAAACTTCACTAAAGTGGCTGTTCAAAAAGAATGAAAGGTAACAAAAAACAGCCAAATCATCAGCAAGTGTATCTTTAACCAACAGTAAGTACATCCACATTCAGCACCTGCATTGTATTGCTAGCTCCCCCACCCTTAAACCTCTGTTACCGAGAGAAGGAGACATCCGAGCATCTCGAGTATTTACTCAATGAGCGTAATTACCATTGGCCACTCACACAAGGCCTGCTAACTGATGTGATAAGTACCTTTATACTTTCATTTTCCTTTAGTTCCCTTTTTAATTGCTTGGACTCTGTTTGAAACCTAGCTGTGCCTTCTAATAAAAAAGAAAGCAGGCCCAGCTGTGGATTACTGATTGTTGTGTTGGAGATGGTAGTAAAGCAGGCCTCATGGTATTGTTGTGAATGTGTGTGTGTGTGTGTGTGTGTGTGTGTGTGTGTGTATGCAGGGTTGGGGGGCAGCGAAGCATGCCTTTTGAACAGCAGGTGGTAATTGAAACAAAACAAGGACTGATTAGGGAAGCGTCTGGCAACTCATGATCCAAACAGCGAGCTGCCGAGGAGCCCAAACACAAGAGCCCTGGAATAAAGTGGTCATCATCTAATTAACAGAACACATTTTAATTACCGAGTAAACCAAGCAGTGCAGTGTGTCAATTTAACTGATGTGGTAAGTGCCAGTTTACAATATCAGAAACAGACAAATAATTGGAATCTAATTACAAGCAGGTCTATTGCACACCAGCGCCTGCAGCCCATCTTAATAAACAAATTTTTACATCAAACCATGAATAACAAACACTGCAGGACTGCTAATTGCCTCACTGCAATGTTGGGTGTTTGCCAGCTTCGACTATTTGACTGAAGCTCTTGCGTGAATGGATGAGGCTGTGCCGCGCTTTAATTAGAATGAAGTGAACAGCAGCCATCCACGTTGGTTTTGGAAATCTAACAAAGCTAACTGGTCATCTGTTTTTGTTAAAGGGTCAACTCACAAAAAAAGACCTTTTCTGACTACTCAGGTAGTATCTAGGCATTTAGATAGTTTTGGTTTTAAGATATCTTAAAAGAGTCCATCCTCCACCTCAAGATAATGGAGGTGAATGGAACTTATATTATATGGAAGCCCATTTCTGCCAGGTATAGAATATCCTAATATATGTATTAATACTATTTTTTTTTATGTTATAACAATGCTAAAATTATGTCAAAATATGAGATACCAAGTCAAAATGTAACTAACACTTGGCATACCAAGTTATGTTACTAAGTCAAAATGTTGACAATATTTTGACAAGTAAAGCGAAGTTATAAAAACGTATTCAGTCTTTTTTTAATCATGTATTTCCAATGAAAACAGTTGACACTGATGTCTGTGGGTTATGTGCAGTAACTGGGACATGAATAAACTTCCTGTGACTTGACGGTGACAAGTGACACATGACACATGGCTCTCTCCCCTACATTAGTATTGTATAAATATCTGTGATTCTGCTCCCGGTGATATTTTGTGGTATCGCTACTTGAGACAGAAATCTCAGAGGTGGACATTTTAAAACCTGAGTAAATGAAACCCACACTATCTACATAGCAGGGAATGTTTGTTATTGGGTGAACTGACTGTTAAACACTTTCTTTCATTTACAAGTTCTTTTAAATGTGAAAATGATGGATTAGAAATTGCACCAAAAGTTGTGTAGAAGTTCCAGTGGTGTGTTGTCACTGGTCTTCAAGGAAATCCAGATTTATGTGTGCATGGTCAGTATTGGCCGATCATGTCACTGCACCAATATATCCAACTATCCCGTGATATTTCACCCACCTTTATGGTCTATTATAATATCATATGTTAATGCCTCTCTGTAAGTTACTGTGATGAGATTCATTTCTGTGGAAGCTTGTGCTCTGGACGACTTTTCAACACAAACACCTTCCATTACCGTGTTCCCTCTAACTTTATGTTATCTCATCCAGTTTGTGATCAGCGTCGTGAAAACAACACGGACATACATGAATCCTGACCGTTCAGTGAAATACTGCCTACAGAAAGATTGCTTGTGATTTTATATTGTTTCCATTAAATCTTGTCTTTCAAAGGCCTTAATTAATAATACACTTGACATTTATGTTTTCCAGCAATAAGCTAAGCAAGAAACGATTTATGTCACCTAAAGCTTTTTAACAAATCAATGCAACTATTTGTAATTGCTTGTTTCACAAGATTAAAAGTGCTTAGACTTGATCTCTGTCTCCTGTTTAGTGGCCAACATGACCTGTGCCTCCATCGTAAAAACGCAAGTCTTGGTTATCAGCATTAGCTCCCATCACCAAATCCATATAGCTATTATTTCTGGAATTTTAATGCTGCTACTATAGCTTATCAAATCCAGTTACCTAAATTGCTGTTAGGAAAAGACAGTTTAACTGTCTTTTTAATTACGATATCATTTAATGTTGAGGCTGAGATGAGAGTCCTGCAGCAGATGGCAAACTCAGGTCTGTATGAAACTGTTCCGCCAAAATAACGAGGAAAACAGCACTGAGAAGGGTTTTGCAGGTGCTGTCAGCAAAAAAGGAAACCTGATCATATATCTGGTAATGATGAGTTTGTACCAGTCTGAAATGTATTCTCTTAACTTTTGACACATTGATTGACTTTACAGAAGATGATAAAGTAGATGACAGTCAAACAAAAGCCTGTGTTTTGCAATTTAGAGCCTTATTCTTGCTGCAAAAAGTGCGTCTTCCATGTGCAAGTCAAAACAAAAAGTAGTGTTCAAACTCTAGATGACTAGTTAATTCTGCTTTACATCTTCCCCCAGAGAACCAGAGTTCAATTACATGTGGTACAATAAAAATGTGCCACAGATACAAAACAGATAGAATGAGAGACTTTGGAGGAAACGATCTGAACAACCAGCATTTTATTGCATGTTTAGAATGCTCACGTCAGTCATCGCCACTGACTACAACAGAGTGGTCTGCATCAGACAGACGAGGAATGATGAGGAGGTTACAGACTGATGGAAGTGATGAGCAATAATATTTTTCTATAAAAAAAAAAAACTGGAAAAAGAAACTACAGAGTACATCTTCAAAAAAAAAAAAAAAAAAACAAGGAAGAGAAAGAAAAGGAAAAGCTGCTGCAAGATGAGAGCACCATGACAGCTCCTGGGCTGCGCCCCCCTCTTTTCTCCCTCCCTCCCCCTCCATCTGGAAAAAAAACAAAGTGTGGTGTGAGAGAGGGAGAAAGAAGGGGGACGGAATGACAACGGGCTTGATAGTTGGTGATGGATGAAAACAATGGCATTTTAGCTCGGGTGCCAGCGTGTGATGTTCGGGCGATCTGATGCCACGCGGCCGCAGTTTGCAGGACGTTAAAGTCTCGAGCAGCGTCTGACTTTTGACCCGCCTGCTGTGCTTGGATTGACTCATTTACAATGACCCTTGAGATAAAAAATATAAATATCTTGATGCCAAACAAAATGTGTGTTTTACCTACGTGACATTGATGAGAAGGACACATCTTTGATGCGTGCGTGAAATGAACTTTTCAAACAAAACCAAAAAAAAGACAGCATTTAACAATATTCTTTACATCTTGGCACTGCATATTTTTTTCTTTTTCCTATTAATTTCATATAAAATATCATTAGATTGATACACCCTTATATTATTACTGACCACTTAAACCATATCCCCTCCCCCTGCCACCCCCCATCTCTGTGACCCTGGGATTAATCATGCAAGATATCTCCGTCTTGTAGAGGAAATATACCTGTCTGCCCTTTTCTCAGAGCAGTAATCTTTAACATACAGCCACAGAAGGCAGTGGTTGGACCATCAAAAGGAAGTATCAAAAAACAGCTTAACACAAAGAGGGAAAAGAAAATCTGTACAAAATGCTTAGGTCAATGATAACAGAGAAAAGTCTGTTTTCTATATTACAGTTTAAAATCCAAAATCAGGGATAATCTCCCTCCCTTCCCCCCAGCCTGCCCCTGCCCAGCTCACCCAGATGTCTGCATGGATGATGTGATTTTTTTTTCTTCTTCTTTTTTTTTTAAAGCAAGGATTACTAAGTAAAATACATTTGCAGCACAGTTTGCTATTCCAATACATACAGCAGTTTTTCTCATAGCTATTTCATAATACAAAGCAGTATAAAGCAAACATCATAACACAAATGTATTTTTTGATCTTAAAAAAAAAGAGGGAGAGAGAGAGAGAGAGAGGACAGGAAAAGACAAAGGCTATACTGACATGTATGTACAACCTAATATTGGAACGCCCTTAAAACAACTCATCAGTACACCAGAGGACAGACCTTTGACAAGATGAACGGTGCCACACAGCTGGGTGATATTGATGAACAAAAAGGCCTGAGGTTTGGATTGGTTTGGCAAAAAAAAGGATGAAACCTTTAAGATAAACAAGTTCTAATTTCATTTTCTTTCTTTTTCTTTTTTTTTTTTCTCTCTACAGTTTCAGACTACACATGCAAGACATACAACTAAGTGCAACTGAGTGAAATGTTTGTTTCTTTTTCTCATTTAATTGAATCATTCCCTATAGGTTTGAACTGAGGTATGCGTACAAACGGTTTTCTCATGCTGTTATCTTTAGTAATGTCAAGCTACACATGCTGAGAATGTTCTAATCTACCAGCGCTTTTCCTCCTTTTCCAATACCAAACAAACCAGTCAGATGACTGGGGGTTTGTGGATGAGCTCGGCCCCCGTTCTCACGATCCTAGCCTGGCTGGAACTGACCCATCCCACAGCTGCCTGGATATTAAATACATCTTCTGGAAACCACAGATTGCCCTTTTCTGTTTTAGCTAATGAGTGGTGAACTTAAAACAATATAATAAGGATAACAATAACTGCCATAAAGTACCTTGTACCCAGCTTATTAGTTGACAGGAGTGTTTTTTAATATAAAAAGTAATAAGTTGACAGAAACTAAACACAATCATAACATCTTGTCAATCTTCACAAAGACGCTAAAACCCTAAAAAGTGGCATACAATCATTTCAAAGGATACAAATGAATAATGAATAAAAGAAGAAAAACATTGAATCATTGTGTGGTCCAGTTGAAGTATAGAATCCGTTTCACATTGTTCTCTGCAAAGCTTTTCCCATTTACCAGCACGCCCCCCCCCCCCCCCTCATCGACTTTATCTACACACCCTTTATGTTGCACCCAAATCTGCTCCTGACCAAAAAGCTCCCTTTTCCACTCACTGGCCAAAAAAGACAAAACGCTTCCCTAATTTGGTCATCATGTAGTCAGACTCTCAGCGCCTCCCATTCAGTTTTGGTCACAGCAAACATTACTGCAGCTGTCCTGTTCCAGACACCCCCTTTGGTTTTTAATAAGAATGAATGAAAACACCAGTTTGAGGAGCGTTTCTCCCCGATCTGATCTTCCGCCGGCCCGATCGCAGCTGCTGAGATCGTGCGACGGGAGAGAATGGAGGAGAGATATTTGGCCTTATCTGCTATTGCATGGAACGCACAACATTGACTTTGTAGTTTATCTTTGGTAGTCACAGAACAAGATATTAAAACACATCAACAGCTTACAAAAAGCCAAATAAAACATAAAATAATAATAATAATACTAAAAATAAATACAAAATTAAAAAGTGGTTCATTGCAGTCTTGAAATTCATGATTTCTTTCAAATTTATTTCCCGTCCAAAGCTGGAATTTTTGTTGCTGCATCACAAAACCACATCTATTCAATGTTGTGCACTACAACTATTGGCTTTTTGGGTAACATTGAACGTCAAGGTATCCACATCCTCCTAAATGGCGTGTACTGTATATTAGGGCCCTTTACGATGGCTGTCAAAATGCTGGAATGTGCAATGTTCAGGTCTTATTGCAAAGTCTTGGGGATTTTTTCTTTCTTTCTCTTGGTGAGAGAAAACTGAGCATTTCATCCGGTGTGCAATTATTAACACTCACTAAAAACTTAAAATCTAGCCATGCGCGTGATACAAATAAAACTACAGGGAATGCACGTTTATCTTCAAGCACTGACTGGAAATTACAGCGTGGAAAAGCAGACACGTTTGATTAACAATGACAGCTGTGTTCAGGAATCACAATTAGTTGGTCTAAATCATTATCTCGCTGGCGCACACCTGACATTTTCATTTTGGCTTTATAAAAACGCTTGTAAGTGATCAGAAATTCTGTTGCGGCTCAACATGCTCTGCCGCGAGGGGCTGTTTTAAAGTCTAATTTTATAAGGATAAATCATAACCTGCATGATTTCTCTGTCATTCATTCGCATCTTAAATTAAACTTCATTGATGCGTGGAGAGAGCCTTCATTATGAGTAGTGCATTGGCAATGGACTTCATGAGCAGGAGGAGGAGGAGGAAGGTGAAGGAGGGGTTGAGGGGCCAGGCTACACTTCTTTTTTAGTTTGAAGATTGTGGAATAAATGACAGACAAATACTACGTGGCATCTGACATTCTGCTTCATGTGTGTGTTTAAAAGAACAACATGAAAGGAAATCATAAACATTCATCATCAAGTGCTGACCACACAGAATCTCCACAGCATGGGCATGAGGTCTGATCAGTTTAAAGAAATAATAATAATAAAAAGAAAAGATGCAACATCAATTACAGCATTGAATGGAAAAGACACATTATGTTTATATTCTATAACCTCTCACCCCCCCGACAAAAAGAAAAGAGTACACCCAGATAAAAACACCATCCCTTCCACTCTAGATGGAATCAAACCAATGAGAAGTGTTGAAGGCAGTGACAACGAACAGAAGTCCGCGCTCGCTCTCCCTCAACACACACACACGCACGATGTAAATTAAACGTCAGTCATTCTCTCTCTCTCTCGTGAGTTTGTGGTCAGATGTGTGTGTGTGTGTGTGTGTGTGTGTCTGAGCGAGGGAGGGAGGGAGGGAGAGAGAGTGGAAGTGGGGGGGGAGAGGGGGACACACACAACCCCTCTAGCAGTCTTGCAGAGTGCAGCCCCGTGCACACGTCGCCCCCCCCCCGTACCAAACAAGTCCATCCGACACATGAGTAGAAATGTTTTTAAGCTTTACTTGAATCAAAAGTAGAAAGGAATCAGAAAAAAAATCCCTCATGTGGGGGCGTATTCTGTTTGTGTGTGTGTGTTTCTGTGTTCTGTGTATTGTAATGGCACTAAAAAGTTAACTTGGAGACATTTGAGAGCTGTCATCAGTGGCTGAGACTGCAGTTCAGTGTTTGTTATCCGCGGAGCATTTCTCGTCTCCCAGATGACCCAGACTGCCTCTGCCTCTGAGGGTCTCGGGGGGAGGGGGCCGGCGCTAGCCTTACAGCATGTCGTCGTGGCCCTGGTCGTCGTCGTAATCTCTGTGGTGATCGAAATCCGGACTGTGATTGGCGGTCGTTACCAGGGAGAGGGGCCCTTCATGGTCTTCGGGGTCCAGTGGTTCCTCCTTAACGCTGATGTGATGCCTAGAGGAGGGGAGCAGAGATAAATGTAGCTTCGGTTCTGCTATCCTTAACTTTCTTAAATCATTTTTTTTATAACCTTTCACAGGCGCAAGACGACACAGACCTGCGCTGATTCTGTTTATAAAGAAGGAAACAGGGGAACAAAAACAAATGTCTGGCTTCAGTGAGACTGTGAGCGGGGGCCTCGCTGGTGCTGATGATAATTTCAGCTTTCTTTTGAGGTATTCCAATCCCGGCAAAGCTGCGGGCTTTTTATTTTCATGGCAACCGACAACAGGGTATTCACTTAGAATTGATAAATGAGGAAGATTAACAACGTGAGACGAGGAGAGGGAGAGAATGGACTGCGCTGAGCGAGTGGGCTGCCGTTGTCAGCCTCCTGGTGGCGGCGGATCAGCGGCGCGCTGTGTGTTCCCCTTCCTGCTCGTTAACATGCACAACCTGCGAGGCGGGTCTCCAGAGGACGACCCCGAGCCGGCTTCTATCATTAATCAACTTCAAGCAAACACAGCGACCAGACACCGCCGTGCACGCTTTAAACTCCAGAATTAATGCATATTTTCAACCAAGTGTCAATAAGGGAAGAAAAGCGCTGGCAGGAAAGGCGCGCGAGGAGAGCAGCAGCGGCGCACTCGGCACAACACTGTGATAAGAAACAGAGCCCTTATGAGAATAATAACGCTGTCACTTGTAAACAAGGCAAAAACATGAGCACCCCCAGCTCACAGCCTGGGCAAAAAGAGCCACTAAAGAGATGGGATCTGCCAAATTTCTCATTACAGAAACAGAGCAGGAATAAAGCACTGGGGGGGGGAGAGGAGGCCTGGCTGTGGCAGAAAGGAGAAGGAAAAAAAAACATTATGAGCAGCTGCAGGGGACTTGCCGCTCTAACCCGCGGTGCCAGGCTGCTGTAGTGGAGGTAGAGCGGTGTCAGGATGAGGCACCGGGCTCATTTACTACAACAACAAGGGACGACTGGCACATTCTTCATCACCAAAGCCCACGTTTGATTTATTCACACCAGGACGTCTTGTGTGATTCGCAACTATTGTGATGGAGACGCTCGTATGCTAATGGCGCTGACATATTTTTGTGTAAATTAGAAAAAAGGGGGAAAAGTAAAGTCAGCTTTTCTATCATTTTCACATCAAAGTGACTCCACAAGTGCCGTTGCCTCGGGTCTGACTCTGTGGCTGCGGGGCAGACATGAAATTGTTTTTATTATGCTATTGAACTGCATGCTGATTCCACAACTTTGCTTATAATTAGAAGTCTCTGGATACCCGGTTCTCGTCAAGCTCTGGTTTTCTCGCGGTTGTTAAAAAAGCTGTGTCCTGTCAAGCAGCAGCATGCCGGCACACGTGGAAAACACATGTCGCTACACAGCTAACAGTGCTGATCAACTTGTACTTTGAACAGGGTGAACCGCAGCGTCACAGGAAAGCAGAGATATGTTTTGCACATGGTATCACATCAGGGTTCAACAGAGAAAAAAATCAAGCACCTTCAAGGCACCTAAACCAACATTTTTCAGACTCTCAAAGCCTTTAGCGTCACATCTAAATTGTTACCATCAAGATGAAACACCAGACTATGTTGATAATCAAGCCTTTTTTAAGGATTATATTTGAATTCTAGAATACTCCTGACCTTGAAAACATAACGGTTACAATTCAGCATTTTCCAAACTTTTAAGACTGTGTACAAAGCCTGTCACATGTTCTTATTCCCTGAGCGAGAGGAGACTTCCAGTGACTGCATGCAACATTCAGTGCTCAATCCGTAGGCATGAAACACGGGTATGTTTTGTTAATAAGAGAATAAAGTTCTTTAAAAGCAAAAGAAAACAGATTTAACTCGTTTTGTGCTTGAATAAAGCTCATAGACATAATTATGGAGGGAGAGTTTGTGAGCTCCATCAGCCTAAAGATAGAAGCAGAGGGGCAAACGGAGAAGCAGGCTGCCTTTAGGCCAGCACACCCATCCTGTCTCTGCCTTTCCTGTTCCACAGCCATGCTCAGAGCTATGTTCACAGTGATTAGGGATGGCACTTTCCTCCATTTGGCCAGGAGCTCATTACTGCACCTTTTTTTGTTTTCAGGCAGAAAACAGGGGGGGCGGGGGGGGGGGGGGGGGGGGGGGGGGGGGGGGGGGGGGGGGGGGGGGGGGGGGGGGGGGGGGGGGGGGGGGGGGGGGGGGGGGGGGGGGGGGGGGGGGGGGGGGGGGGGGG